>VUQI01028766.1:7918-23996 GCA_015106735.1 Paratilapia polleni | reverse complement strand
GGCGTGCAGAGATTCCAAAAGCAAGAAGGACTTACTGGAAAAAGGCTGATGCAATAGTCCAAGGATCCGGCAAACACACACACACACACACACACACACACACACACACACACACAGATTCACAAGGTGAAAACAATATCACCCTCTCTGTGGCAGCTGGTAAAATGTGGTAAAACAAAGCACTTTTTTTTTTGCTGCAGACAGCTTTACCACCTCCACCGATCTGCAGTGACCCATGAAGCGACACACTGTTCATTGGTCTTTCTTACACTTTTCACATTTTTGCTACACATCTGCAGTATCTGTCTTATCACCACTCCTTCTGCGCTTCCTTGTATCTGGATCCATCTTTATCCCCTGTCGACGCACTCCACTCCACACATTATCGTGTTCCAACAGTTTTGTCGCCTGATTTAAGCAGAACCACATGTCATCCTTTTGTGCTTAGGGACCTGTTTGTTCAATACCATTTTAATTGTGCTTAATAGTTTACTAGAGTTTAAAGCTACTTTCAGCTGCTCCCTTGTCACAAGGGGTCACCACAGAAGGTAGCACCGCATGTTTGATTTGGCAGAGTTTTACGCCAGATGCCCTTCCTGACACAACCCCGAAGTAGAGTTGTGTCTCTGGCTAGAATCAAACCAGCTATCTTTCACTTATAAGGCGAACGTGTAAATCGCTACACTGTAGAGCCACTAGTTTACTTGAGTTAAAACATATTTCATATTGAGGATATGCAACTTACGTAATAACCCCTTTGCAGTTTATAGGGGTTTATATGACCTTTCAGAGGTAAGGACCCCAACTCCAAATACAAATGATAAATGTTTATTGATAATAAAGCAGCAAGCTAGGCCAGATGTTTCGAGAAGGCCTAATTGGGGATCAGTGGGGGCTCCTGGGTAGATCCGGCAGATCCCCCTGATACCTGAGAGAGGTTGACAATCAGAGAAAAAAATAAGGGAGGGTGGGGCACAGAAAGAAGAAGAATTGGGTGGAGGGGGAGTGTTTGGGGTGTGATCCAACTCCTGAAATTCAATAAATAATCTGCAATTAAAACAGTTTAGCTCACATAGAATTGATTGGCATTTATATATCATATATATTTATGTATCAAAGCAGTCTAAACTACAAGCCACATTTTCTTTTCACCCATGTTCACACAGCATTTATTCTTTACACTTTAGCACTTTATCTACCTTGCATTCACGAATGCAGCCAATTTAGAATCACCAAGAAACAATGCATTAACCAAAGCATGTGTTTGGACTGAGGGAGCAAGCCCACGCAGGCAAAGGGAGAACACACAGACTCCACACAGAAAAGACCCAGAGACGAGGAGAGTCAAACCCAAAACCTTCTTGCTGAGGCGACAGTGCTAAGTGGAGAAGTCTGTGAAAAGAGAAAATATAGCTTTATTTTCTCAAGGCAGTCCAGTACTAGTACAGAACTTTTCTGACAATGACAGCACTTCAAAGTAGCCCCTTTTAATGAGTAAAGTTAATGAATGATCTTATGAATGCTTAAATGTGTTTTATTAATGCTTTATGTTATCTGTAAAGCCATTTAGTAAGCACATTTAAAAAAAACTAGATTAAAATTAAAAGGGGAAGCTGTGTAATACAGTCAAACTTAAAGCCAAACTACTGCTACTTCTCAGTAGCAAGGATAATTTACCCCCATTATCTATACGTTTGCTTGGAACAGCAGGTGGGATTCTTAAAATAGTGAACGATGCAGCCGTTGATGAAAAGCAGTTGTGAAGTGACAGTGAAAAGACAATCTTAGCAGCCAGTGGGCAAAAGTTTCCCCAGGCCAGGGTAAGACTGAGGGATGGTGAGATTCTGGGATGGACAGGAAGGACATGTGAGGAGGGATGGTGGAGAGAGTCGAAAGAGGCAGGGGAAAGGGAAGAAATTATGGACAAAGTGAGGATAGAGAAAAGGAAAGAATGAAGGAGGAGATTGAAAGAGGGAGGTAGGAGGCAAGGATTGTTTCAGGGAGGAGGGATGGAGACCGTGACTGTGGTTTCAGTGGTTACTTCACACACTGTCTGGCTCTCGCATGCACACAGCATGGGTCACAGGGGCCGCACACAGTCTACTCACTCACACACAAACGCACACACACACACATGAAACAGCGTGCCCTTGACAGCGTGCCCTTGGTTCAGTATAACTGACACAAAGTCAAAAACACAGAGACAGACCGGAGAGGAAAAGAGGAGGGAGAAGGAGGGGAAAAAACGGTGAAAGTGGCAGAAAGTGGGGGGAGTGAAAGATTTAAAAGTCAAGAGAGGTCAGGAGTATCTGTGTGCTTCCTCATCCATCTGTTAAATGGGTAAGGACCTCTTTCAAGTGGTTTCAAGCAGCAGGGTTTTCGTGACAAATATGAACTCAAAAGCGCTCTTTCTACCCCTACAGAGAAGCGGTTTAACGCCTCGGGCTTTCCGCATATAGGCTAATAAAAGAATAGAAAAGATTTATTTCAACCACACATCCAAGATATCTCCTTCATCTGTGTTTACCCCTCTCTCTCTTTTTTTTTTTTTTTTAGCTTGTCTCATGGTGTACTCTTGATTTTCTCAGTGTTTTCTTGGGTGGAAAGTATTATATCATCCTTGTCTGGTTCTTGACTTTTATTATGGCTCCACGTCCTTTTTATTCACAGTTCATAAATTGCTATTGCTGTAAATTTATGTCAAATTTTTTACAAGGCAGCCCATTTCTGCTTTGAAAGTCTGGGTGAGTGTGAGAAGATTCTTGTCTTTGAAATCTTAATCATCTTTCCAGGTGGAGCGTTATGTCCCTGAAAAGAAGCATGGAGGATGTGTTATGTCAGCGGAGATTCCTGTTAGCTGTTGATCTACATTGTTTATTCACAAACCCACACAAAAAAGTTGAAATTGCCTTTGAGATTTGCTGTGAAAATTGGACATTATTTAAGTTCTGGGTCCGTGTGTGCGCACACAGATTTTATCAGCATAAAGTAGAAAAATAGAGTGTGCCTTTTGATGAGGCAGCAGCCACACATACTGTGCACACACACACACATACACACACACACACTCGCTGCCCACAAACACACTTGTCTGTCCTTAAAAGCAGCCTGGCGTGTGAGTGAATGAGAGAGTGCTCCCAGATTTTCCCATCATTCCACCCTGTAATCCCCCCAGACCTCCTTCTGAGGGCTGAACTTGCACGCTCAGACTCCCCAGGGGGGGGGGGGCACACTTGCCAACACACACACACACACACTGTGATTTTTAAAGGTCTGATACACTGCATAAGTGCAGAGGTTTACTTATTTGATAATCAGAGGGGAATTATATCTGACAGTGAGACACATACACACGCTGCTGAAAACACTCACATAAAGATACACACAAATATTGTATGCATCAGCAGTTTGTTACATATTAAAAGTCTTCATAAAACTGTCAAATCCTTACTTGGAAGGTTCTTTTTCACAAGCTAAACTGAAAAACGCCTGCAGGCTCTGTGCTTTTGGAAACACACATACTCAAAATAGACAAAAATTGTAGTTTTCTCAGTTACGTAGAGGTGCACATGCTTAAATCAAAAACAGCAATTCTTGCTTCTCTAGAGCAACTCAGGTTATCAGTCATCAATCATTTAAACTGGCACTAGAAATACCTTTTGATTAGATTAATGTAATATAAGCTGTTCAAAATCTTACTGCCTTGTCACTACTGCCCCACAACACTACAGTGACAGGGAAACTACCAACTGATGGATTGTCAGCTAGAAAGATAACATAAGCTACAGTTGGGTCCATAATTTGTTGACAAAGACACAATTTTTGTAGTTTTTTTCCTCTGTACACCACCACAGTAGATTTTAAATCAAACCAACAAGATGTGAATGAAGTGCAGATTTTTATCTTTAATTCAAGGGGTTTTACAAAAGTTTTGCATAAACTGTTTAGGAATTACAGCCCTTTTTATACACAATCCCCCACTTTCAGAGGCTCAAACATAACAAATTATTGGAATTCATTCCAACAAATTATGGACCTAACTGTAATTAGCTCTCACCATTGCTTTGACAATGAAGACTGTCTTGTCCTTCATACCCCGAAAGGCAGGATTAATAATCCAGTATTTATATATTTATACAATTATTGACCCATACAAGACTTTTGAAGTTGAAATTTCAGTTGTCTTGAAAAGGTTTAAAAGACTTTGAATTGCCTGTACCTTTGTCCATTTTCATCCTGGTGGCATTGTAAGGACAGGGATTTTCCTCAAGATAATGTGCAAATATTTAGGATTTGAGCTCTGGGTTTTTTTTTTTAGTGATTAAAACACTGCAGTGGGTGGTGTATATGGATTGCAAGTGCCCAAAACCTGCAGCTTGTTCCTGTATCTTGATCTTAATGTTTGTGGCTTTAAACAGATGGCTTATGCTCTGGTTATATGGAGTGTACAATATGCTGAAATGGGACTGCAGGGCTCTGCACAGGTCACATGACTGAAAAGTATGAATTGCAAACATATCTATAAAAATGCTTCATTCTGTTGGATAGTTTGGTAATAGTTGTTTAATAGTATGGCTCCTCTTTATCTTAAATCTACTCTCAAAATTAAACCCTTTTACAAAGCTGGAACACATTTGAATTGGAGTCAGAGCCTCAAACTGGCAACTCTTGAGGACCGTTCATTCATGTCTGTCTGTATCTATTTTTGTGCTTCTCTCTATCTGTGTGTGTGTGTGTGTGTGTGTGTGTGTGCGTGGGGTGAGTAGGCTGATGTGATTAGCCAGGCCCAGTGGAGTGAATAATATTGTGTCTGCCCTGAACAGGAAGAGATGGAATGTAGCTGTTGCTCTTTATTATACTGTAGTTTGTCTGCTCCACCATCAGATATACACAGAGTCATCTGTGTGTACCCATGTACACACGGATATTTTCTAACACAAACACTTTTCTTATGCGGATGACCCCACTTACACACATAACGTGCTGTAAGGCATTGTCGCATAGAGCTAAATCTTTTTTTATGTACGTATGAATTCTCATGTGTGTGTGAGCATCTGCCAAAACATCTTTTCTTTTATTGATTTTGCTAAGGTTCGGTATGCATATGTGCCTACAGGGATCACTGTTTTTTTGTTTGGTATTAGTTTTCTAAGTCTCAGTGCTGCTCAGAGTTCTCTCAGAGAGCCTTTTCCAAAAATCGCTTTGTATAAACATTTGCAAAAAATGGCCAGTTCCTCGGCTTGTCTCACTTTGGTCTTGAATTTATGCTCCTTCACATCTTATCAGGCAGACCAGCTGCTGAAATGACATATAATATTTGGACACAAGATCAACAAATCAATGAGGTTTACCCTTTCTAGCTATCTCAGCTTTATCTCCCACACTTTCTTTCTTTTTTCTTCCTTTCTTTGATGATTTATGTGTGTATTTCTGCTCTTTGCTTGGAGTTTTTCATTTACATAGTAGGCAGGGAGAGTCTTTGTCAAAGTCAAAAGCAATCAGGGACTGTTAATATACTATTTGGTCTCACATAGTTGGTCAAATTTTACCACATCGATCTGGTTTTAGAAACAGATGGCTGTTTACGTCTGCTGCATCAAGTAAGGAAAGGAGTTATGTAGTCCCAGGGCAGTTGTTATTTGAACATGGTTTCAGATGTTGCAGCTGACCTGATGCTAGATTTATTTCCCCCTATACAGTGGATCCTTGCTTAATGTTGGCATATTTAAATAAAAGGAGAAAAATTGTGTTAAATGGGCAGTACATCGTTTTCATTGCACAGCAATATATTTTAATGAGTGAAGTGTGTGTCTGTGTGTGTGTGTATGTTTACAGGGATATTATGATAGAGTCTCATGGCAGAGTCCTGACTATGATGAAGGAAGACTTTACTCAGCAGCTGGCCACAAAGGTAATTCATTATCAATACGAAAAATAACCCTTTTAATACTGATTACACAACAATAAAAAAATATACTTAGTAGGTATGTGCTAAACCAGTTTGTGTTCTGTTCCAGGCCTTTTTTTAGTGGATTCATATTTATTCCACCCTTTTTTTTTTCCCAAAAATGCCCTGTTTGCCTCCTTTCAAACATTTGAGCCACACAGAGCCTTGAGCAACTTAGCAGCTGCCCGGCATCTTTAGATTGCCTGATAATTTTGATGTGGTCAAACATTTACAGGAATGGTACACGGTGCAGCTGAATTATGCGGGAAAAAGATTAATACCAGTCCAATAAAATAAACACCTTTGTAGAAGCATTGTCAGCAGTAGATGACAAGAGATCTAATTTGTACCATGCATTGTTTTAATTTTGTATGTCGAAATTAGCTCAGTGACTCCAAGTGTATCAGTTTACTAATGTCAGACGTTTAGTTCCTGTGTGTTGAAGTAAACAGACGTTTAGGAGAGCATCCAAGCTGTTGTCACAGTTCAGAGGAGTTTAATAGGGAGAATCCCGACACGCATAATGTGGATAACATTACGAGACTCCAGGACCACCAATCTGTTTAACACCAGATAAATTGAACACACAAACATGCACGCACACAAAACCAATCTGTCTTTTATTAGTCAAACAGTGCGCTGTCTGACTGTCTGGCGGCAAAAGTCACTGAGGTTTAACTGTATGTCACAACAAAGAGGAAATTTCACCAGAAAAAAGAAGGAAATTAGACTACTTTCATATTTTGTTTTTGTCTCGTTTCTTTCTTTTTTTGTTTCTACTGATTAATGTTTGTATAAGAAGATGTTGATGCACATTTAGCAGTGCTGCACCTTTGCTTGCGAAAGATCTTCACAAAACATTTGTGAATAGAGAGGAATCATAGTAGCAGGTTTTACTTGACATCTACATAATCTTCACAACTCCACCAGCTGTGCTGTGCCCTTAAGCCTGCACCCATTTAACCCCACAAATTCCATCACAGAAAACTCACTCAGTCTTTAAGAACTTTTGTTTACAGCAATCAGAGAGAAACTGTAAGACGAAACTGACTAAACAGGTTGGAAATTTATCTTACTCTGAAGTTCCACTAAGAACGAGATATGATGGCTGTGAAAATGCTGCTGAAGTGTTCGGTCTGTTCAGTCCATAAAGACTCCGCCCTCCCGTCAGACATTTCTGTTGTTAGAACCATCTGTCTGTCTGTCAGCAGCACAGCTGTTAAGGAGCTGAAAGGAGAGTGGATGGACAATCTGTTTTCGCTAGGCTGACTAACAGCAGAAAATTACTTGACAAAAATAGTTTTCACGTAGGCTCGGCAGGAAGAAATCAGCTTTGTTGTTATGTATTGATTAACTGATTTTACAGCAATGGCCTGCAGTGAAACCAGAGAGCTTGTAAAGTGGCAGATTGACTTTGGAGAGCCTTTGTCAGTCATTACAGATCCCGTCAAAAGGTTTTTCAACATAAAACCGCTGAATAAAATTAATGTGATATTTAAATGACTTCCTTTGGAGAAAAACACTTTATTATTTAAATAATAAACAGACAGAAAGCATCTAAAAGAGCCTGCACAGTTCAGGAAAAAAAACAAGATGAACTTGTACCAGAATGATGGGAAGAGAAAAGTATGGAGAAGGAGAGAAACAGCTCATGATCAAAAGCATACCACAATATCTGTCAAACATGGTGGAGGCAGTGTTATGGTATGGACATGTATGGTTGCCAGTGGAACCTGGTCACTAGTGTTTATTGATGATGTGACTGCCGATAGAAGTAGCAGGATGAATTGTGAAGTGCACAGGGCTATACTCTCTGCTCAGATTCAGGCAAATGCTGCAAAACTGATCAGACTGCGCTTTACAGTCCAAATGGATAATGACCCAAAGCATACTGCAAAAGCAACCAAGAGTTTCTCAAGGCAAAGAAATGGGATATTCTTCAGTGGCCAAGTCAGTCACCTGATCTCAACCCAATAGTAACTGAAAACAAAACTGCCTACAGAGAGACCCACAAGCAAGCGGATGAATGAATGAATGAAGGTGGCTGCAGTAAAGGCCTAACAGAGCATCTCAAAGGAGGAAACGCAGCATTTGGTGATGTCCATGGGTTCTAGACTTCGGTTAATTATTGGCTGCAAAGAATTTTCATCCAAGTATTAAAAACAAAACTTAAATTTAAAGTTAGGTTATTTGATCCAATTACTTTTAAGCTTCTAGAAATGGAGGACTAGGCATAAAAATGGCTGTAATTCCTAAACAATTAATGCAAAATGTTTGTTGAATCCCTTGAATTATAGCTGAAAGTCTGCACTTCTATCAAATATTGATTGTTTGATTTAAAATCCACTGTGATGGTGTACAGAGGCAAAACTACAAAAACTGTGGCATTGTCCAACAAATCACGGACCCAACTGTATCTAGGCTGTGAATTTTAAATAACTGCAGAATTGTTTTAGGCATTGTACTTCTAAGCCTAAAAAAGTGTCAAGCAAAAGTAACACTTGAACACACATACCATTAATAATTTTACATGTGAAGACATCAACACATACTGTATATGCACTAAGACACTTCCCACACACACATCCATATCAGTTATTGTTCATTCTGGGCTTCCTGATTTCGCATGAATTTATACCCATGCAAAGGAAGTGGCCACTCTGGTGCACTTTTTAAATACAAACGACAGCTGTGTACACACACACACACAGACACAAAAGGATATACACATACAAACCATCCATGCTTCTCACACGTACATTCACCCAGCAAAGAGGAAGTGGTGTTTTCTCATTTCATCCAACACACGCAATCTTAGTCTCTCATACAGTCTAACAAACCAAAACCATAATATGCATGCACGCACAAGGTCAAATACACACATTGTCACGACAATCTGTCTTTTTTTTCTCTGACACCCACAGCCACTATTTTTTTCACTGTTGAAGGCAAAAATGCACACAGACACACGCACCAGATAAACACATACAAAATCACAATGGTCCCAGTCCCTGGCACTGGCGCTCACTTTGTCTGATCTCTTGTGCTGGTGGAAAGAAAACAAGGTGGCCTTGGCCAAATCTGACTAAAAATATGTCGCGTGCAACTTTGGCCCCGCTCTCAAAGCTGGTTTTTTATGTCCCCAACAATTCTTTTTTTGGACTGCAAGAGTATGGCGACAAGGCCAGTCACACTGCTATCATTGTGACACTCTCTAACAAAGCTTTCCTCTCACATAGTATGAAAAGAGTTAAGACATTGTTTCTCTTCTGAGCTTGCATCACCACTGAAATGTAATACAACATGGAACAATACCATGTTTGTCAAAACTGTTTTTTTAGAGGTTAGAGACTTGCCTTCACTAGTGAAGAAGCAGATAAGAATTGAAGGAAACACAGAGGAATAAAATTTAACACAGGTCCCCAGACAGACCTTGTGGGGTTGCTGGTCATGCATTTTTAGGTTGTATAAATGTTATTTACCCAGCTGTTTGATATACCACTTTTATTACCTTCTGTATGTCTCGATCTTTTTTTGGTTACACTGACAAAGCCTTGTGTGACCTTCCTCCTTCCTGTTTATATAATGAAGAAATCCACACTTGGTCTAAATCAGAGACTTCTTGCCTCAATGACAAATTCTTTCTTTGTTTTAATTAGCAGTGCTATTGTGCAAGTGCAGTACACAGTGTTGTCATTGTATGTGAGAATAGACACATGGAAACTGGTCTTGTGTAAATGTTTTCTTTGTGTTTGATTTAAATTTTGTAGCTGTCTGCTGCCCTAGAAGAGCAGAGATCCCAGAGTGCATTGCACCTGAGGGAGCAGTTGGAGAAGCTTCACAGGGAGATGGACCTAGAGCTGACAACTGACAGGGAGAAGAACCAGTTGCTGCTTCTGCAGTGCCACCGAGACAGCTCCCAGCTTCAGCAGAAGGTGCATAGGTGTTAGGTGAACATGACCATTAAACACATCACATTCTAGTACATAAATGGGAGCAAAATGCATGTAGTTTTTAAAACTTTTGTTCACAATATCAAGCTTTTGTGGTTGTCCTTTTCTCTGTTTTCTTTTTTTTTTTGCTTTTATATCTCATTCAGTTTACATCTTTCATTCACTGTATGATGAGAAAGAAATCTGAACAGATGGCAAGCAGACAGATTATTCTGAAGTTGAAGATAAGAGGACAGAGCATGTGCTTCGCTGAGTACATCCATCGCTCTTGTGTTCTCTTTTGTAATTTGCCATCTGTCAACTTTTTCTTTTCTCTTTTGGCCATTTTACTTCCCCTTGTGTCTGTCTTTCTGCTTGTTTGTTTTCTGTCTTTGACTTTGTGGCCTCTAGAAATGTAAGACCAGGATCTGCTTTCACCAGCTTTTTGTAAAACTTAATTTCTGTGTAAAGTTCTTCCTAAGTTCTTTGTGCGTAGTAACTCATTTCAAAGTAGGGAAATAATACATGTTGGATTTTGTACTCTTGTAGCTGGCAAATTGTTTGTGTGGTTATCAGATAAACAACCACTAATTTTAGCACTCACTAAGCTTAAAATTCTTGTAAAATTTAAACACACCATACAGTCAAAAAGAAAAAAGAAAATTTTCACAGGAATGCAGTCTTGTGAAGTACAGCCCATGATTCAGTAGAACTACCCTCAGCAGCAATAACTTGAAGTCATCGTTTTCTGTATGACTTTATCAGTCTCTCACATCATTGTGGAGGAATTTTGGTCCACTCTTCTTTACAGCGTTACTTCAGTTACGTTTGCGAGCATTCGTTTATGCACAGCTCTCTTTAGGATCCCGCCACAGCATTGGATCAGGTTGAGGTCTGGACTTTGACTGGAGCATTGCAACACCTTGATTCTTTTATTTTTCAGCCAGTCTGTTGTAGATTTGCTGGGGTGCTTGGGATCATTGTCCTGTTGGATGACTCAGTGTAGGCCAACCTTTAGCTGTCAGACAGATGGCCTCACATTTGACTTTAGAATACTTTGGTACATAGAGGAGTTCATGGTCAACTCAATGACTGCAAGGTGCCCAGGTCCCGTGGCTGCAAAACAAGCCTGAACCATCAGCCCTCCACCACCTTGCTTGACAGTTGGTATGAGGTGTTTGTGCTGATATGCTGTGTTTGGTTTTCACCAAACATGGCACTGTGCATTATGGCCAAACATCTCCATTTTGGTCTTATCAGTCCAGAGGATATTGTTCCAGAAGTCTTGTCATTTCTTTACATGCAACTTTGCAAACCTAAGCCTGCTGCCATATTCTTTTTAGAGAGAAGAGACTTTCTTCTGGCAATCCTTCCAAACAAGCCATACTTGTTCAGTCTTTTTCTACTTTACCATGCTAACTGAGGCCTGTGGAGTCTAAGATGCATAGAGTGTAAGTTGTCTTACCACTGCAACCAACACATTTCAAAATGTGCAACTTTTACTTTGAAAGTGAGCATTCTCCGTTTCCAGTTTGTGTCGCACTTTTCACCGTTTCACTACCACTTGGCGAGTAGTTGGCGAGTATTTGCAGACAAATCGGCGTCTTCCATACAAACTGCTGGGGACTGCAGCAATCTGATAGCAACCAAAGCAATCACAAGCAGGTTTTTGGTGTAGCACTGTATACCTCTTTGCAACCAGTTACATGCAAGCTACTGTCAGCATCCTTCTCCAACCACTCACCACCCGGTCACTGACTGGTCTCCAGTGTGACTGGGGGTTTATCAATCGATTTCACAGAGACTGCCAGCAACCAACAGTTGGGGAATACACATTTTTCTCTCATGACTTTTGGTTGCCAGATGGTCACCGATAGGTCTCTAGGCCTGTGTGACTGTGTGACTGAGACCATCCTACTGATGGAGTAAGGGTGTACTTCATTTTTTACACACTGCTTCTGCATTTTGGCTTATTTTTTGTTAAATAAATAATGACATGGTGTAATATGTCATGTGTTGTTGTTCATCTGAGGTTTTATTTAAATAATTTTAAGACCTGGTAAGGACCAGATTATTATGTCCTGATATGTAAAACCTTACATTTTTACATGACAAACTGGTTATGCGGTGCAACCTCCTTTAACATGAAGTTGCAAGAAAATATGTGCAAACATTTTGGAATTACCAAAATTTGTGCATTGATTACTCATTAAATGTGGTCAGATCTTAATATACGTCAAAATTACAGACGAACATAATGTGACTAAACTCATGATACAGAACAGTTGTGTTCGTCATGTTTTTATTGAACCCATTTAGTAATCACTCACAATGCAGGCTGAAAGAAGCAAATGAACCACAGAATTTGGTAACTTGTAGAAGTTCCTCTAGCGATTTATGGGACTTGCATAACGATAAAGAGGAGTCTTAGACCATTTCTCCAATGAGACTGTATCAGTTCCTCAATATTTTGTAGGAGGTCTTCAGTTCATGCCACAGCATGTCAGTTTTGTGAAGGTCTGACTTGGCCATTCCAAAACATGAGTTTTCTCCTTTTTCAATCATTCTGTTGTTGATTTACTTGTGTGCTGGTTATTGTGTTGTTGCATCAAGTGTCAGGTCATGGACTGCTGCCCTGACATTCTCCTGTAAATATCTTGATGCGATTTTCAATTCATTTTTCCCTCAATGGATGCAAGCTGTCCAGGCCCTGAGGTAGAAAGGTAGCCCCAAACCACCACCCTTCACAGATGTGATGAGTTTGGTGTTGGTGGGCAGTGCTTTTTTTCTCTTGTGCATTTTTGCCAAAAAGATTAACATTTTTCTATCTGTCCGCAGAACACTGACCCAGAATACATTGCAGTTTTTTGTATTTTGTTTCCTTTAAGCAGTGGTTTCCTTTCTGCTGGCCATTGTTTTTCAGTGTGGCAGACAAACAAAGAATGAAAAAATTTTAGAGATTTCTGTGGGTGTTACCCAGATTTTTTTCACCTCTTGAGAATTGTGGTCTTGGTGTGATTTTTGCACGAGGCCCACTCCTAGAGAGAATATCAACTTATTCTAGTACTGATTTTCTTCCAGTTGTATACCATTTGTCTTATTATTCAAATTTATTGTATCAGGATAAACCCCTTGAGATGTAACATCTTGTTTTCAAGGTGGTCTTATTGTGGATTGATGAACACCCAGGTCTTAAGGAATGCTTTTTAAATATTTCTAGTTTTTCAGCATCTCTCTCTTTCTTCCAAAGAGCAGACTTTGTCATTAAGTATACTTTGTCTGCATTTATTTAAAGGAACGTGCATTTCTGCAAGCCACACTACAGTCTCGTCTCCCTAGTTAAATTAGCTGTTGGAGAACTCCTAGCACAGAAGTTCACTGACGTTTTCCAGCTTGAACTGAGAATGATTACTCTGTAGGTTCTCTGTCAGATTTTAAATCGAGACAGTGGATGTGAGACAACAGTAAATAATGACGCATAGGATAACAGGCTTCCCACACCCAGAAATATAGATCCGCCCATGTCAAAACTGCTGACAGTATGAGACAACATCAAAACAGAAGTTTCAGCAGGCTTCAGATCACAAATTTGGCAAGCAGTGAATTTGCCCAGTGTAGTAAAATGCTGAGTTCCCCCCTCAAGCCCTTCAGCTCCTACTGTGTCTGTCACTGCTAATTCCCTTCCTACACACTTCCTGTACAAAGCCCAGACGAGGTCAAAGAAAATATGTCCCCAATATATGAAGCAGAAACCCTAGAAGCTTTTATACTTTTATGTCACCTAATTTTCCCTGTAATCCTTGAGAGACATTTTAATGAATCGGTTTGATAATTGCAAAATGCCAAAGAGCATCATTTCAGCAGACCCACATCTCAAAGCCCTCCTGTCCTGCTTAAATAGTTTTTGTTTGCTATAAGTAACTGTTTATATTAAGACATTAAAATCTTCTTCTCCAGTTGGAGGAGAGTGAAATGAAGCTGCAGGAACTTCAAGAGGAGCTGCAGCAAGAGAGGAGGAGCAGGGAGGACGAGAGGAGAACAGAATATGAGGAGAAGAGGAAGAGAGAGGAGGAGATACATCAACAGGCGGCAGTACATCTGAGCCAGGCTAAAGCGGAAATAGAGCTGATGACTGAGAAGAATGCTGAACTGCAAGAAGAGGTGTGTGCATGGTATTGTCTAACCATGGATGTTGTAAGCATTTCTCAATTGTTTGGTCCTCAGATGAATATGAAAATAGAAAATGTTCATTTGAGAACAAAAATATTTGCATTGGCTTCACATATTAAACTGGTGTGTTTGTGCGCAAACCCTATTCAAACAGGGCTGGATTACATTAATTAAGTGCGTATTTATGTTAGTTGATCACAGTGAAAGGAAGTAAGTGAGAAAGTTTAAGATGAAGAGAGAGGGAGAGAGCTGGAGACAGATAGATCTCATATTTGCTTTGGCAGCAGAGTGTACAGTGATGGATTTCTGTGTCCGTATGTTTCAAATTGTGAAGTAACACATAAAAAGATGGAAGCAGTGCAAAGAGGAAGCAGGATGGGGCGTACATATAAGAAGTTTAAATGGAGGAATGAATGAAAGTAGGCCACTGTGTGTGAATGTGTTTGAGGGAGTGAATGAAAGATAGTGAGGGAGCAAGTTTTATGAACAAGAACAAAGCTGGGACAGGAAGGAGAGCTTCCTGTAGTGATGAGCAGAACTGACTTTGTCAGACATTTTGTGTGAATGTGGATATTTCTTCATGTTTGTGTGTGTTGACACATGGGTTCTGTTCTAGAGGGGAGCAGTCTGAGGTTGCTGTAAAGACACATCTCGGCTGTCTCACTACACACGCTAACAAACACACCTCACATTTTTAGGATGTGCTTCCCTCTAGCTGAACATCCCTCTTCTCATTTAACTTTTGTAATTTTTTTTTTTATCCTACATCTTTATTGAATTTTGCTTTGGCATCATTATTTTTCTTTTTGGGAATTTTTGTTTCAGAAACCTCTAATTAAATTGTGCAACAGGTATGTAAAGAACTTTTAAACCATTTTTGGCCAGCTGGGGCTAACACAACAAGCTGTTTTTATGGATAATGTGTTACACACTCGGCAGACTTGGAGCAATGTTATGATTTATTAGCATGTGTTTTTCTCCTAACCTGGTGAATGTACAGTAAGTCCATCATTTATTTGTCTTATTTTCTCTTTTTTAACTTCAAAATATTCCAATTAGTTACAAATAGAACTATGTCTATTTGCTATTTGGTACTAAAAGTAGAAAACAATCAACTTTTGCAAGACTTTTCTTCCTAAAAACAGTTAGCTACTTGTAATCATTTAAGAAAAAGAAGGGAACAAATGCAAGACACAAGGAGGCAGAGTTAAAATCCAAACTCCTAAATATTTTATTCAGGCAAAGGTCATACACAGAGAGGCAGTCAAAAGACATAGTACAAAAAACAGTGCAAAATTTATACTTGAAGAGGCCAACCAGGAACACAAGGACATTTTTTTGGGGGGGGGGTAACCCACAAACTGGGAAATGCCTGAAAATCTTGACTTGAAAGTGCAAGTTCTGGCAACTGGAAGGTGAACAATGGTTGGTAAACTGTATGCAATGGAGAGACTGGCTGGCTAATTGAACACAGGCAGTACAGAAAAAGCAGGAAAATAGAACAAAGGGCAGAAGTAAAACTGGTAGGAATGAACATGAGCAAAATTCTGCAAAACAGAAAAGGAAATACCTAAAAAGAACCAGAAACAGGTGAATTTTCTGTCTGAGGACACCATTCCCATTACAAAGAGCAATTTGAGACATTGTTAGTATATAGGTATTCATTAGTATAGCTTTAAATTTTTAATCTTCAATTGAAACACATTCCTGAACAGGAGAGAGCATACTGTATGAAAAGACATGTCACTCTATGAGCTCCAAATCAATGAAATAATAAATGAGGAGGAAAAAGTGCTTCAGACTAATTTATTTTGCACTTTTATTTTAACTGTTTACTATACATAACCACGGAAAATGCATTACAGGCTGTGAAAAATATGTGTGCATTTTTTAAAGTTATTTCTGTTAAAAGAAATGTTAAATTTGAACGTCAAAGTACAAGTCAGACTCACAGAAGAGTCGCCAGCCGACAACCCATCCATTTTTAATCTACAACGGTCATTGAATCAAGTCATCAATGACACCCCCC
>VUQI01028765.1:17218-28069 GCA_015106735.1 Paratilapia polleni | reverse complement strand
TGGATGTTGTTGTGGGGTCTTTTGTGACCTCCTGGATGAGTCGATGCGCTCTTGGGGTAATATTTGTCGGCCGGCCACTCCTGGGAAGGTTCACCACTGTTCCAAGTTTTCGCCATTTGTGGATAATGGCTCTCACCGTGGTTCGCTGGAGTCCCAAAGCCTTAGAAATGGCTTTGTAACCTTTTCCAGACTGATAGATTTCAGTTACTTTGTTTCTCATTTGTTCCTGAATTTCTTTGGATGGCAGCATGATGTTTAGCTTTTGAGGATCTTTTGGTCTACTTCACTTTGTTAGGCAGGTCCTATTTAAGTGATTTCTTGATTGAGAACAGGTGTGGCAGTAACCAGGCCTGGGTGTGGCTGGAGAAATTGAACTCAGCTTTCCAAAGATGTGATCAACCACAGTTAATTTATGTTTTAACGGGGGGGCATGTGGGTTTGGATTTTTTGTTTCCCTTAATAATAAAAACCTTCATTTAAAAACTGCATTTTGTGTTTACTTGTGTTATCTTTGACTAATATTTAAATTTGTTTGATGATCTGAAACATTTAAGTGTGACAGACATGCAAAAAATAAGAAATCAGGAGGGGGGCAAACACTTTTTCACACCACTGTACAGTCACTGCAGATCACAATGTTGTCTGCAAACATGTAAACCTGTTAACCTGTTTAAACTGGAAACACTCCTGTGTGTTGTTTCTGGAACATGTACAACAGTTGTCTGTGACAGTAGGAACAAACAAACAATATTGTTTAGTGGGATTCACAAAGGTTGATTCTGTTCATGAACAGAATCAACTTTAGTGGATTTCCTTACCTGAATGATTGAGCATGCATCAAGACTTGTAGTGGGATAAATAATTAATGAATCTATAAATCAATATTTATTTATATTACAAAGCAGTTTAACTGTTCAACGTTAAAAAATATTTGGCATGCAGAATGTCCTGTTTAATTGGTACTGATTTTGCAAATAAAAACCCATTTTTATTACATCAAATTAATTTCAATAATTATGTGTCATAATAAAGTCCTTCTTCATGTCACATCCAGAGTAGCTTCCTCTAAGAAGCTACAATCCAAAGTTTTGCTCTGACACAGAACAACTTGTCTTCATAGTTCTGTAAGAACAATCAATCACATTAGAGCTCTTTTAATCAACTTATCCACCTCGCTTGATGTCCGAACAACACACACACACATACACAACACACACACAAAATTCATGCAACCTCCCACTGAGCCATATTCTGCACCAAACTGTCCACCACGCAAGCCCAGGCTTCTATTTGAAGAGCAGGACATGAAAGCAACTGCAGGCCCTCCACGTGGGCTTGTATCGGATCTTAATTAAAAAGCCTTGCATATTATTTTCTGTAACAAAGGGAAATTTGGGGGTTCATTTAAATCCAATTAGGCCTGTGCTGATGCCTCAGGAGATGAGCGAGTAATTGGTGTTTGAACATGAAGGTCTTTGTTCTGGGCTCCTGTAGATTGATAAAGGCAATAAGCACACAATGTGGAGTGACTGGAGATGGGACGGGGCTGTGAACTTACAATATAAAGACTTGAACACACCAGGACCTCCTAACAAGACAATTAGTAGCATGGAAATTGTTCCTTGTTTTGTGCTGGAAAAAAATGTGATTGAGCCCCCTGTGCTGCAGGTGTTACTGAAAAGATCAGTTGAGTTAATTGCCTTAGTCATTATTGCCTTATACCACATGCAGTGGGCCTAAGCATAATCAAAGTGCAGACTGTGAGTGTATAATTTCACTAACTGAAACAATTTTTCTCTTTTAATGTGGCTATCATCTATTTTCCCTCACAACTTCATTTACTATTACAATCACTTAATAAAGATTCAGTGTTCCCTTCAGTTGAGCAAGGTTGGTTGTGGTGGTAGCGACCAGTAACCCGCCCAAAGAAACAAACAAGCCCCCTCATAAACTCACACAGAGCAACCCATAACGTTCTTTAAAAGACTTAATTCTGAAAAACACACATATGTAGGCAGGGATGAAGCTTGCTTTGTCTTTAGTAACCTGACCTCTTGTACGATCACATAATATATGCTGCATGTATACTCAGACACAGGCAATAGGCGTGCCCTTGTACCTGTACCTGATCTCATGGTCTATGGAGTGTGTCTGACCAACACTAAAAAAACAAAAGTTCAACTCAAGTTTCAAGTTTTACTAAACATACATTTGCTTTCTTGATGAAAGTTAGATTACAAGATTGATACCAGTCTTGTGTCTATTGGTGTAGAGCAGTGACCCTATATGAGAGGCAGATATTGCTGTTTGGCACCAGGTGAGCTGTAAAAAATGGATGTTAACGAAACATATCTTTAGGCAGAAGTAGTGGAAAAACGTGGTATTTAAGAAAGCAGAAATAATAAACCCTATAGACTTCAACTAAACCTAGTTTTAAAAAAAATTAAAAATGTAATGACGCCTCACAGCAAGCTGCCACTTGATTTCTCCCTCACTGCTTTGTGCCCTCGCAGCCTCAGCCTCACCTGCGTTTACCCTACCACCTGCCTCGGTAAGGAAAGGTTGATCAAAAGTCAGATAATACAAATATAAACAAATAACAAAAAGTTAAAAGTTGAGCCTGATTTCTACTGACATCCACTGTAAATAAGAGCACATATAGCTTATATAGCCTACTATACATCTAGATGATAAACAGAATGTCAAGGCTCTAGAAACCCTCTCCTATTCTCCCTTAACAATCGCCCTCTGCCACGGTGATCATGCAAACCTGATAGCAGTAGATTATCCCTCATTAGCATCTAATTTTCTAGGAAAAGAAGAATAGAAATCTAATTGACTGGCCATATCCATAATACCAAAATAAACAACAGAAACTGGCAATTTGATTAATAATCAAAGACATCACTGATAACTATTTATTACTTGTTTATTTTTTTCGGGACATGCTTCAGACCACATCATTTATAACCTAAGTTAGTTTGCAATGCCTGTTCCTAGTTGGGCTTTTAAAACATATACAGAAAAAAAAACCCAATAACACACACAATCTACACAATAAATACATTAAGAAACACAAAACTCAGAATACAGCAAGATATAAACAGAAAGGAAAGCAAGGTGCAGTATAATGAAGCACCATAAAACAAGTTACTATAAAACAACCTTATCCAAACTCTCAGTCTGAATAAGGCAAACATCTCACAAAGCCTTAGACAAATAATCACATGACACACTGTAGATTGGGAGCTGCAGGAATTAGTCCGCTGCAACTGAGTGAGAGCAATCTGGTGAAGAATCTTCCTCTGAAGTGTGCTAACAAAGCATGTAAAAGCTGCTTGGTGCTGTCTAATGTCTGTCTGTTTAATGCATGCTCTTGTAATTAAATTACCAAATCAATACCACTGAGCAGCTAGTAACCTTACAAGTGCCCTTAAGCATGGAGAAAGGATTCTTACCTCTTTGTGCTCTCACCCTTTCTTTCTCTTTGTCTCTCGGCTCTGAGACTGTGATCACATCTTGCGGGGGAAGCTGCACTCAGGTTAAAACTCTTTGCCTATTTTAACACCCCCTCCTTCCTCCTAGGCTCTCTGAAGATGTTCCTTTTGGCTCAGGTAGGTTGTCAGGGAGAAAGGGAGCAAAGCCAGCCACCAAAGCATTCTGTTCAGGTCACATCTGGGCAGATCAGAGGTCACATGATAAAGGTGAAAGGGCAGTTTTCTGGCTTTGGGCCAAGGTCAAGGTGGCAGAGGTCAGTATCTTGGTTTTGGCCTCATCCTGCCCTTGGCCTTGTGCAGATCAATATGAGCAGGTTCTCCGTTTGCCTAGGTCAAACAATCAATGACACATTTACATTTAGCCACTCGACACAAATCGCAGTATTCCCACGTTTCCCACCACTACAACCCACTGCCCATTCTCTCTGTCATTCTTCTCCATTCTTTCTTTTTTTTTGATTTGTTGTTTTCAGGTGGAGACTGACGTACAGCTTCAGTGATCTCTAATTTGCTTCAAGCTTTAGAGATCAACAGTTTGTTGTCCTCCTCAGGATAAAGGCTGAGATATGAGTGTGTGGCTTTCCCCTCATTTGTTTAATGTACTTTCTTTAGTCTCCCACATCAGTTTTCAAGAAGAAACTTGTATGAAATGTTTTAAATTATTCTAATGGTGCTGAAAATATCAACAAAATAAAATATGATTGATGACTGTTGTATATGGGACGTGTTTCTTATAATATTCTCTGTGACAGAACATTTTGTGATGGCCAATTGCTGTCATATACCTGCTATTTATACTGACAATAGATTATGACTACCTCTAAAAAGTGTTGCACATAGTCATGAACCTACAATTTTCTTAAAACTCTGCAGTTCCCCTCCAATCTACTGAGCTCTAAGCCTTTGAACTCATTGTTTTAGTTTTGTGAACCACTTCATTGCTGTTTTGGTTCACTCCTGGAACAACTGTACACTACCTGCTAAGCACCAAACAACAGACAAACAGAGTTTGCAGCTGAATATACACTCACTGGACACTTTATTAGGTACAGGTATTAGGTGTTCAGCTGCTCATTAACACAAATGCAGTCATGGTAAAAGCACCTTCTGTCAAATGTAAGGCTTTACATATCAGGACATAATAAAAAAAATTATATAGTCCTTAGGTTCTAAAATTTGGTAAATACAAGCTCTAGTGAACAACAACACATGACATATAACACCGTGTCATTACTTATTTAACAAACACTAAGCCAAAATGCAGAAGCAGTGTGTGAAAAATTAAGTACACAACGTGAATCAATAGCTTGTAGAATCACCTTTAGCAGCAATAACTTCAAGTAATCGTTTTGTGTCTGACTTTATCAGACTCCCACATCGTTGTGGAGGAATTTTGGCCCACTCTTCTTTACAACGTTGCTTCAGTTCATTGAGGGTTGCCAGCATTCATTTATACTCAGCTCTCTTAAGGTCCCACCACAGCATTTCAATCACGTTGAGGGCTGGACTTTGACTGGGACATTGCAACACCTTCATTTCTTTTCCAGCCATTCTATTGTAAATTTGCTGGTGTGTTTGGGATCATTGTCCTTTTGCATGACCCAACTTGGGCCAGGCTTTCTCCTCGAAACCCTTCCAACCAAGCTGTACTTGTTCAGTCTTTTTCTAATTGTGCTGTCACGAACTTTAACATTTAACATGCTAACTGAGACTTTTAGAGTCTGACATGTAGCTCTTGGGTTTTTTGCAATTTCTCTGAGCATTGCCCATTGACTTTGGGGTGAATTTGCTGGGACATCCACTCCTGGGAAGCTTGTGGCATTGTGTTAACACACACCTGAATGCTCCAGACCAGCAAAACCTTCTGCTTTTATACAGGGGGTCACGCTGGCTCATGATCAAATAATCCACTACATTTGATCATCAGCACCTGGCTGCTACATTTCCTCTTAACTCCTGTGGAAGTAGTAAGGATGTACTTAATTTTTTACATACTGATTTTGCATTTTGGCATAGTTTTTTTTTAATAAATAATGGCAGAGTGTAACATGCCATTGTTTAATTTAACAACCACTCTTTACAGCCAAGGTATGCAGAAGAGCATCTCTGAATGCACAACACATCAAACCTTGGAGCAGATGGGCTACAGCAGCAGAAGACCACACCAGGTGCCACTCTTTTCAGCTAAGAACAGGAAACTGAATTTGACAATAGAAGATTGGAAAACCATTGCCTGGCCTGACGAGTATCGAATTCTGCTGCGACATTCAGATGATAGGGTCAGAATTTGGCGAAAACAACATAAAAGCATGGATCCATCCTGCCTTGTATCAACAGTTCAGGCTGGTGGTGAACATTTTGGACCCCTTAGCACCAACTGAAGATTGGAAAAGATTCTCCATGTATAAATAGCAACTGTTTAAAGTAGTTAAAATTAAAACATGAAAATATGTCAGCAATCAAAAACTGCCAACACAAACAACCCGTTCAGACTGGACCTTTTTCTCCAGGGGATTTGGGATGATTTTAAGCTATGTTGCTCACTGATTTAAACTGCACATTTGGATTAATGTTCAATGCATCAGTGTGAAATTTCACTTTTGTGTGAAAAATTCAAAACACCAGCATAACACCAACATATTAACCTATCTGGGAGCTAACAGCATAAATTAAAGCCAGTAAAAATTCACATATTGGACTCATCCTAGTGTTTCAGGATGCTTAACATGTTTGAAGCGAATGATGAGTTAAACTACTGAGCACAGTGAATATTTTAGGTCTAACAATGTACATTTTGTGTTTAAAAGTCTGTGTTGATTAGATTTCCTCCATCACTTTTTATCTAGTTTCTTGCTCTTCCCTGTCAGCTACCCTCACTCTCACCATTTGCTACTGCTATCATGAACCTCTCTCCGTCCTCTGCAGCTTCTCTGTGACATGGGACATTTAGACAAACTGGAGCTATGTTGTTTGGACAGTGTTTCCTATTAAATGGCCCTTCCTTTATATTCACACATGGTGCATTTCCAGTCCCAGAGCAATTATACACATGGCTACACTTGGAGCTAAAGGAACAGGCTGAATCTTTATCACCAGCCAAAGAGCAGCAGCACTGTGACTTCTACTGAGCTGCCTGCTTTCTGTGCTTGTGGCTCCATTCACAGAAGAGGGGATATTATGTTATTCTAATCAAATGACCGGGATTCGCACAAGAAAAACTAACATAGACCTCAATTAGCATTTTGCATTCTTTGCAAAGTTCCTCCACTGATGAGGCTGAAATAATTTTTCACCACAGCTCAGTTGGTTAAGTTCAATAACATAACCTTACAGAACAGCAATGAGAAAAGAACAATTTCCAAGCCAACTCCTCACAGCACATCTGGGTTAGCCCTTTGCTTCACTGGCATTTGTAAATTAGTGCACTGTCTATTCTGAGCATTAATCAGTCTTACTAACCATGTTCTTACATAAACTGCCCTCTATTACACCACTATTGCAGTATTAATTTTCATTGTCTAAGACTTCTGGGAAATGGTGTTTGGTGAAGACAGCTCAAAACAGATTACCTTAAATAAAAGAAACACCGTAGTCCAACGATCATTATTTAGTTGTTTCCATAATTTTGGTTTGATGGTTTCAGGTTATCTTACTCCTGCAATAGAACATGTGTTTTACTGCCTTATTCAGGCCTCTAAGGCGAAAATTCACATGCTACTGCTTCTGATGGCTTACAACAACCCACTGTTCAAGTCCCTATATCTTAATTTGGTGGTCCTTTATTGGCCTTCTCTATCAGAGGAGTATGAATTTGAAAATAAAACTGGTGAATTAAACTATCTAAATATGGTTCAGCAGTCCTTCAGCCTATATTGTATTAAACTTCTGGGACATCATTACTTAAAGGTCTCCAAATCACAGACAGTCTTTCAGAACAAGGAAAAACTTGAGTGACATTGCCCTTTAACAGTCATTCCTTTCCTGATATTTCCAGGTCTAAGTAGTGTCAGAAAATCTGGCAGTAGCTAAGATGAAGGCAGGACTTTTGAAGATGAGGAAAGATGTTTGAACCTGCTCCCTCTTTTCAGTATCCCAGTGGGGAGTGTATATGAGAAGGCAAGTCATGTATTATTTACAGTCAAATCTGACTTTGTGCTTGATCAGAGCTTGATTGAGAGGATCTGTGACTGGCTTTTGCCCCCCTGTGTAAAAATGTGAATGTCTGCTCACAAATGAAGGTGAACTTACGACCTACACACAGAACTCGGTTTACTACGGCATACACTGATTGCAAAGTGCAGGACATGCATTACACTCCTGTGCTGTCATGTACATGGACAGGCCGTGCCATTAGAATACTTCAAAAACATTGCTCTAATATACATCATTTACCAGACAGCTGTGGGACAACCTGCAGTCTGTGTGGAGGTGTTTTAAGCACTAATAGACCTAAGCATATGAGCAGTGGTAATGTGTCAGGACCACGGGGACCAGTGTTTTAGCCGACCTCTAATTAAAGTAGAAACTCCAGGCACTGTGCTCTTTACTGTTCAGCAAATGAACCATAGCTAATATGCTCCTTAAGTCATTAGCAGCTGCGATTCATCGCCACACCACCTTGTTAACAGAACAGGTCATCATAATCCCACAACAACATGCTCGGGTGTAAAGCACTTCCTCTTGTCCAGCGATGAAAACCAACAAGGAGTCCTTTATCAAATTACTGAACTGGAAAAATATTAGACTTACTCATGTTTGTACATAGCTCATAGTACAATATAAATGTACACATGTGCCTTATACGATGCATATCTATAAAACAAATGAGAAAAAGGACTAAACTAGGCATCTGTATTTACTGGATAGCAATCCATAAATCCAAACTAGCTGGCTGTTCTCTTATATTTGAACCCCAATGTGTTCTGAGACAACAGCACATCAGAAAATATCTCATCAAGAGATTTGTTCAGGTGGTACATGTGGACACTTATCGTGTGTCATTTATATCAGCTCATCTTTTATACTCTGCAAAACATTAGTGAGATGCAAACCGTCTATGCACAACAGAGCGACTGTTGGTTTTTGTATCAATTAAGCTTTTAAAAGTTTTTATCTCTTAATTCTGTGGGCATGTTCAGCTGGAGCCTTTCTGTGTGCATGTTTCACACGTCTTCCTCTAAGAGCGGCAGTCTTCTGGGATGTAGGTTGCTAAATGTGAAAATGTGAAACTGAATGTTTCAAGGTATGGATGGTTTTTGATTTGCGTTTTAGCATTAGAAAGGTAATCCTTTGTTAGTTGTGTTGTCCAAAATTTGATGCCATAACTTTTCAAGAGTTCTCAAAGTAAAAAAAAAAAAAAAAAACTTTTTGAAGGTGTGATGAGCAACAAGTCTAATTTTAATCCAAAGACATTAAAATAATTGGCAGTGAGGGTCCCTGTAGTATATTTGTCACATAATGGATGATCAAGTGCAACATAAGCTCATTGTACACAAAAGACTATGTTTACTGGTCTTGCGGAGTACTACTACACTTTTGCAAAAAACATATGAAACCTTTTGAGGCTCTAGAAGGCACTGCATTAAATCATCAGGAAACTGTCTTTTGTGGAATCACTTGAGCCATAGTTGGGGCTAAGTTTAAATGAGTAAAAAAGAAGAAAAAACTAAAAAAATAAAAAAAAAACTGTGGGGTTGTGGAATTAAAAAGAAGTGACATTACAGACTTATTTCAATCCTAATCTCTGTTTGTGGCCTGACAGCCTCAGGCTACGTTAGCTACTAACAGTATATGCACTAAAACCATTAATTGTGGAGGATTGTTTTGATTCTGGCATTTTTGTAGTAGCCATCTTGTTTTTGTTTTTGTTTTTTGTTTTTTGTTTTTTAAAGTAACTTCAGAAGTGACCATAACACAAGATTGATTAGCATTAGTTTACACATACTTGTCAGATAAAAATTCTCCATAAGGCACCAACACCATGGACAAATATGGTGGAGGGATCCAGTTTAGTGGTGTGAATTTCCTGAGGTGAAGCCAGACGGCTAGTGGTGTCAGTATGCACCTGTCACTAAGAGTGGCCACTTAAGTCAGAATTTAAGTGGTTGAGTTGCAATAAAGTCACCACCCTTACAGCTGCCACAAAGAAGGAAATTAGCTATAGTGACCAAAACCATTCTTTATAACAGGCTGTAGACATGTTTATTTCTGCTGTGAAGTAGGGGATTTCATTCTGGACATCTAGAGAGATTGACTCGCATCGGAGCCGGCCTCAACTGGACATTCAAGGCACTGCAGTTTGAAGCACTTTGGATTCATTTCACAGACCCAAAGGTTGCCATTTGGAAATGCCAGACAAACCTTTGATAGCTGGGTGTTATAAATGATAATTAATGAAAAATATGATGAAAATATAATCTTTTTTTTTTGGACTAGTCTCAAATCCAGCCATTTTAAAGGAGTGCGATACCAAATCCATATACTTCTTACTCTCTCTCTCTCTCTCTCTCTAAATAGCAATGAATAAAATCCCTTTGAACCTTGTTTCACCATACTGGGGAATTAAAATACTTTCCCTGTTCTTTACTGTACAGTCTGTTAACCTGGCTGCCTCAGTTTGTCTGCATTAATAAAGGAAGGAATACAAAAATAAATGAAAAAAGATTCATCTTTAGGTCTGAAAGCGTTGCCACAAACAAAAGCTTCTTGAGACAAGTTTTTTAAAACTGTGTTCATGTCTGAACACAAAAGGAGGACACTTATTATTCAGTTTGAGAACAAATAGCCTTCAGATAAGTCTCTTTAAGATCATCAGAGTCTTATAGTTTAAAGACATTATATTAAATAACTGATTTGGTTTAAAGTGATGAATACATTTAGAGGAGCACCGTTCTGTTTATTATCCTCTTTTTAACCACAGTTCACAGATCATCAGTGAACCATGAATAAGAGCCGTGGATGGACAAATGCTGCCACACCAGGCAGGCTGTATTTGAATAACAAATTTAAACAAAAAGCAAGTTACCTTAAAGATACACTGTACATTGATTCAGTGTTAAATATGCATTCAGAAGATTTATTGTCCTGCTTCAATAGCTCTGGGAAGTTGGACAAACGCCACCAGAAGATGGTTTATCCTGCTTCTCACCCCCTCCTTCTTGTCAATGCTTGAATCTACAATCAAGATAATCCATCACTGTGCCACATATTGCAAAAAAAGATATTAAACTCACTGTGAATGTATTCCCAGGTACTGAAATGAGAATAAAATGCTGGTTAAGCACTTAGTGAAGGTTAAAAAAGGAGAAGACTGCATGTGCAACACCTTAAAATGTAACATATATTTATTCCTATT
>VUQI01028765.1:0-17198 GCA_015106735.1 Paratilapia polleni | reverse complement strand
AAAAATTTTATAAATATTTTTTTTTTTTATATATATATATATATATATATATATATATATATATATATATGTATATGTGTGTGTGTGTGTGTGTGTGTGTGTGTGTGTGTGTATATAATAGGGCAATTAAGCAATCATAAATTTCATTCTATGTCTCAGTATTAAAACAAAGTACTCATCATATCTCACATAAACTTTTCTGCACTCATTATAAAGTAAAGTAAGATCAACAGAGACATGGGTATAATGTGTTCTGCAAAGTTGAAGGCTGCTAAATCAAATAATCAATAGGAAACGTGGGAACAGGTGAAAGTGTAGCAAAGTGAGGGTTAAAGCTAAAAGGGACAACAAGTGGATGCACAATGAGATTATCTTCACAGCAAATACACAACATACTTGCTGGTGTTTGCAGTTGCAGGCACAGACAACGGCATGATTATAAATTATTTTGTTTCCTTTTTTAGGCCAATAGCAGTAAAGATCCTTGCAGATATTTTCCATTGACCACTAATAATTCAGCTGCTGGAGAATAATCTTAAATCAATTTTTTTTTTTGTAACTGAGGTTATAGGGCAAATTGATGTACTGCAAACTGGATTAATCTTAGTTTAAAACAGGCAGATTAACTGGAAAGCCAATGGTTTAATCCCCGGCTTGTTAAGTCTGCATGTAAGACAAGAAACTGAAGCCCCCAAAACTGCTCCTGATCAGTATTTCTGTGTGTGCATAACAGGAAAGGCTGTCACTGTATGAATGTGTGTGTGAATGGGTGAATGCAAATTGTTTTGATTGGTCCAAAAGACTAAAACAGACAGACAGACAGACAAGACAGACAGACAGATAGATAGATAGATAGATAGATAGATAGATAGATAGATAGATAGATAGATAGATAGATTTCGACAAGTAGGGTGTTACATAACATAGACTATTGCAGGATTACACTGGCAAATCATTTCCCAGTTATACTGTGAAAACCCTTCTCATTTTTCCAGTTTGTGTGCAGATGCCAAGGCCTTCTCAGAAGGCTGTTGTCAAGGGCAACCCGTTCAGCCCCTCTGTCTGCTGAACAGATGCCCCTTTGGTCGTCCCAGAGGCTCAGATGTCACCATGCCAACTAGCAGGTGTCGTGTGTGCCAATGGGCAAGAGACTGGCATGACATCTTTTACTGAGTGTGGAGGGGCAGAGCAGGGACTGGACTGGGTTTACACACAGGGTAATTCAAAGAGGATGAAAGTTAGTGCAAAGAAAGTGAAAAAGGTGACACTATCTCTCCATGTAAGAACTCTTTGTGGTTCTGAAGTCATGTTTTGTTCATTCTATATTTTTTTGGTACTTCCTGTTGTCTTTCCACTCACCTTATGGCAAATGGCTGTGAAGCACATTTGCTTTTGTTTATGGGGTTTGTCAGTGTGGACATGCATGTCCAAAGAGGTGCATGTTAGACTAATTGGTGATCCTAAATCGGCCCCGGATGAGAGGTAGATAAACTCCCTAAAGACTAAAGCACTGTATGGATGTATGGTTAAATGTGGCTTTTAGTTTAAAGCACTTTGAGTGTTCAGTAAGACTAGAAAAGCACCATGTAATGCCAATCCATTTCCATTAACCTATCAACAGTGGCATATATATAAACACTGCTGTATTAAAAAGGTAGTGTACACGATAAATGAGCTGTCATAGGGGCAAAACTTGGGTATCGTAACAAAGTGTTAGATTCACCATCTTTTCTGTTCTAAAAAGAGTTGTTGCATTTTTTATTTTTTTATTTTTTTAGCTGAACACAGCACTACTTTCTTGTTTCAGATCCTTCACTTCCTGCCCTTGTGTGTTTCCCACCTTTGTGATTGCTTGCCTCAGCTTAAAATGCTGCACCCTAGTTTAATACACGCTTTGTGTGTTTAGGCTTTGTGTGTTTAGGCTATATACAGTAAGTAGCCTGTGTGTTTCCAGTTGTCAGATTGTCTTCTTACCACTTGTCAAGCATTCCAGCATTTCTTCTCTCATTTTACTCTTCAGCTCTGGCCAGCTCTATCTGATCTCCTTGTTTTTGCCTCCGCCTGCTCCCTCTGGCTTTGTTTGACCTGTTCGATGGCGATTCTGTGTACTGAACCTTTCCTTTTTCAAGTAAAGACTTGAAAATTAGAGAGTTTTAAACTTTTTTCCCAGTCTCTGGAGTCATGTGGTTGAATCCCCCTTTTGTGTTGTTCTGGTAGTACAGCAGTTACACCCCTTAGAGTCTGCTTTTTTCCTTCCCATTGTTCATAAAGCTGCAACTTGACTGTTTATTTGCCGTAGGATCACTGTCACTAGCAGTCCTTGTTTAGCTAGTAAAATGTAAAGACCCTAATGCAGCTGTGGCACAAACAGTGTCCCACACATGCACTGGTATAATCAACCTAGGCTTTATTCACTGTTGCCTGAACACATCCTTCATTTGCTGACAGTACTAACATTTCCACAAAAAGTTTCATTCTACAGCATTACTGTTTGGCTTTTGAACATACCGGCAACAAAAGGAATCTAAGGGAAGTCAGAACCTCTGTCACAGTAAAAAGTCCCAACCAGCATGTAGAAATAAAGGAACAGTACTGCAAATAGTATCATACCTGTCTTTAAAATTATTAGAGATTATTATTTGGGCTTTGTAGCATATGTGAATTATATTATATCCTCAAAATATCTCAGCTCTTTGCATAACTTTGCTATTACTGTTAGAGATTTCTTTGAAATGCATATCCAAATCAGTATGAGTTCAATGGCTACAGATGTTTTTCCTTATGTTTTATTAGTTATAGCACCCCTTACAGTGCTTTTATCATATCAAATTACATCTTAGCACACTGAGTCTTAACACTTAGAAACACACGCCACATTTCAAACTGCAGAAAAAAAGTAGTTTATAGAAGTATCATCTATTTATGACAGAAAAACAATATTGGCTACCACAACTATCTATATAGATTAAGAGGCCATTGAGGATTTGCAAATGTCCTTTTCTTGGTATTTATTATGTGTCAGCCCCTTCTAAAATATAGCTGCTGTGCTATGTGTAATTATTCTTGAGTAAGGGCATGTAACATTTAAACTTCACGTTGTTTTTCAAATGCACACAAATTTAAATAGTTAGCATGCAAATTTTTAAACATCACTGCACAAGTCATCATCCATGTGTGTGTGTCTTTCAGAAAATGGTATCTGTGATTATTCATGTCATTCAGAAGAGTGATTAAATATTCCTTATACCCTCAGAGCAGCGAAACAAATGAACCACGGCTACGTTCTAACAGGAGCTGACAGATCTTTTAAATAATGTTTATTTATCACCGGTAACATTTTTCAGCCCACGTATAGTCCCTCTGGCATGTGACCTCAACTGCCTCAAGTGAGGCAGTAGCTCCTCAACTGGCATTTCCTTTTTGCTTTGTAAAACTTTGCAGAACTTTGCGGTCTGTTTATCCAGCTTCTTCCTAGGTCATCTTCAGATATGAATGAGAAACATGCAAATACAGAGGAGGAGATAAAGGAAGGAGACTACATAAGGCTGTACAAAATTCATACAGAGAAAAAGGTTAAAAATCGAGTATAAAATGTTAATTTTAAATGTTCCACTGTGACAGAAATAATGAAAACTTCTCATGTTGCCAAAGTTGAAACGATCACAATCCTACAACTGAGAAAGTCGTGCAGAGAGCAGATTTAATGATAGTCTAAAAGAGATATGTTTTAAGTAATGGCAAGTATAAGGGCAAGATAAATTGCAATTCAAGTGTATAAATTAATAAATGAATATATGAACATATTCATTAATCATCTGCATGGAGATACATTATTCACTGCTTTCTTTTTCCGCCCAACATCCATGCTAGGGATTCCATTATACTTGTATTAATACAAAGTCTTCTTTTACCATTGCAAAATCAAAGCACTAGTCTCTCCATACAAGATTTTACTTTCAAGGAATGTCAGTCTTACTTGGGGTCAAAGGTATAATTTTGCAAGTTGAAACCGGTATAAAAGCACAGCAGCAGCCACAGGATGAGGACACACGTGAAGCCTGTTGGTTGCAGTGGTGAAGTAAGAGGATTGTAACTTTTACTCTTGCTTACACTGATTTGAAAGTGCAGCTAAGAAAGGATTGTATTTCATCCGAGTCCAAACTAAATAGCAAAGGGAATCTGCAGGTAAGGTAATCAGCCTCTCTCTGAATATAAGTATTTCTTACTGGATTGTAGTTGCTTTTTTGTTGCCTTCAATGTGCTGCTCTCTGTATGTCTTTTAAGTCATTCATTCATGTTTTAAGTGATATTGTTTAAACTTACTTCAGCTAGAACACTGCTCAATTAACCTTTCTTTATGGAGTTTAAGGACCCACATTTACAGCTTTAAAACTGTTTAAAAAGCATTTTTTCTCCTAATCAAAGCCATATACACCTCAAGCAATAGAAGCATATCCAGCTTTTGTCAGTTCGTCAGGTCGTTCTGCTGTAACTTCACTGAGACATCACCCTCGTTACTATCACAGCGATGTGACTCGAATGTCTGTACAGATGTAGTTCAAGTGTTATTAACAGGCCCGCGTTAGCATTGCTGTAATTTCAATACATCATTTTCATAAATGCTACACTAATGAAATGAGGTTGCTTACGAAGCAACACACATGAATACACATGAAGAGGGAAACAAAGAGACTAGAAATCATTTGAATAGTTACATTAGAATTGTATATTTATTTTCTATTAGATATGGTAAACAGTGCTTGTGCCTGCTATTTTCTGAATGTATTTAACCACACTGTGACATGCATAAGACTAACAGATATGACAGTCCCCTCTTGAAACATGCCATTAATAAACATGTGTAACATTAAAACAGTCTCTGTGATTATGGTTCAGCAGAATGCAAACAAAACATTCAGGCTATCATGGGATTAAACCCGAGTGTGTATGGAGGACAGAAACTGCCGAAATTAAAAACAATAAACAAATAAATGGCTTAATAAATAAATTAATGTGGATAAAAATAACATTAAAAATAAAGCATAAGTATATTTAAATTGATATAACCATTCATGAACTGATATAGCTGTTTTAATTTGTTTCTGTATTTATTTACCTTTTTTTTTTTTAACTGATTTCAAAATGTATTTACTTTATCTTTTAATTTTGCAATTTATTTATTCATTTTTTCACTTTAAAGTTTATTTATTCATGTTTCCTATTTTGGATTATTTTCTCCTTGCATTTCCCCCTTTATTTCCCCAAACTTCTGTATTTTCTTTTTGAACTTCTTAATGCAGTTCAAATGATGGTCCACAATTTATATGAGTGAGTGTGTAGAGCAAAATTATGTCAAAAAATCGTATTTTTATCTTCTGCGCAGATTCTGAACTTTATATAAATACTTCATTTATTTTCTGTTGTGGAAGGAAGAAAATAAATGCAGCAAAAGTTAAGAATAAATTTAATAGTTAAAAGAAGATCAGATCAGTATTTGAAGAAGATCTTAAAGGTTTTCAACTAAGAAAAGTCATTTTATAATTTAAATAATTATGTAATATAATAATATAAGATTTATGCAATGTATGTATGACTAAACAACTAAATTATTTAATTACAAAACAGGAGAAAAAGCAACAAAAATAATAAAGTATAAAATTATTGACATTATAAACAAATAATATCATCTTTCACAATGACAGCTTGTTAACTCTGGCTTTGTCAGATAGAGGAAGAAACAGATCTACTGTCCACACTGGGACAGATATGATCCACCCCACCCCACCCCCCAGTGACTTTGAAGCCCTGATGTCTGCCTCACCAAAGTGCAGTGTTACAACGCTGCATAAGAAATGATATGCAAGAGGTAGAATTGAATATTCATGACCAAATCCATCGGCTGTTTGCACTGTAGCATTAATTAATTGCTTGAGGGGAAGCTAAACCCAAATACAGAGCTGAACTACTCACTGCTGAAACACAGGACTCCCAAAGAAGAAGAAAGTGATAAGTGTGTAACTTGTGAGTGCCACAGTACGGATCTTTCAAATAGCACAGGAATGTACTGAAGGATTTATTTAACAATTAACACATGCCCACGTCAATGTTTTAAGTAAAAAAAAAAAGATGATAAAGCTTCTGAGACTGAAATCATGTCTCAGATAGGTAGCACAGTGAACCTAATCCCTCTTTGTTTAGGATATGTGGTTACATATGTTCCATTAAAAATGTATGAATATTCATGTATAAAGATGACTAAAGAGTCCCAATCATCTCCTACACAGTTGCTCTGGCAGTTAAAAGAGAGCCGCTGAGAGGAGTTTCACTGTGAAAGACATTAGCATGCCTTTGAAACAAGAGACCTTGCGTATGAACAAGGGCTATCCATACACACTTTGGAATGTAATTTATATGCACAAACTGAGGTGTGAGGCCAGAGGATGTTAGAGGGGCAGAAGGGATCCACTCAATACAGGTGTAGCTTTCACTGGCCAACAATGTAATAACCGTTTTTATACTGCCAGGGCCTCTTTACACATCAGTGAGTTCCTCTGAAGTTGCAGACTCTATTGAAACAATCTCACCGCTGAAAAAGAAATACATGAGGTATATAGATAATTGGATACTGTGCTTGTACTTTCTTGCAACTCCTCAATGATCTTTAAGGAATATGTTGCCTCATCACAGAGATTTTGTTGAACGTTTCAAGCCGCACGCGGATAAATGTGTAGATTTTCAACTGTTTGTTTGACGACCTGAGTTACTTTTTGTGCCACTGCCACTGGTGACCTATGTGCTCAGCTCTCTGAATTATGCATGGTGATTATGCGATGTAGTCCTCTGAATTGTAAATTCTCACAATTATACAGCCCATTGTCTATTCATTATTTCAAAACGAATGGGAAATTATGTAAAACTATCTCTAAAGAGGAAAGCAGCGTGTAATATGACTTGCCATATTGTTCATGCAATTCAAATACTTTGCTTTTTCTGAGAGTTGAAAGTAATCAGATTTAAATGAAATCTGACTTGCATGTCATGTGGGATTATGATACATTTGGAAGATAAGCTATGATAACTCTACTACGTGCCGTGAGGTGAGAGCACTCAGGCAAAGAGTGTTTTCCAATTAACTTAAACCTCCCTCAAGGTTAAATATACAAGTGTTGACTGAGAGCCGAACTTATTGTCTTGTCTTGACCAGATGAGAAGAGGACCCATCTCACAGTGTCTCTCCGTAGATTTTATTTTCTGATCCCTTCACACACGTAACCTTATAACAATATAAGAAGCATAGAAGCTATTAGATCCAGCATTTGTTGCAGGTTCTGTGTCCATACTAACCAAACTCAAGAAAACGTTGCTAGCTAAGTTTTAGAAAATTGCTACAATAATGTTCTTTTCTTTGTTTTTCATTTTTACAATTACTAGTCTCTCTGCACTCTTAAAGTTCTCCTTGTCTCAGCAATGTGTTGCTTATTGTTTCCTGTGATATTTGACCTTTACTGTGTAGATTGCTGTAAATTCTAATCTGCTCTAACCCTGATGACGTTACTAAAATCCTTCTCAGACATATGTTGATACAGCTTTCCTGCAGCGTACTGAGAGCTGACTTTATAGTGAATGCACCTTCTCTGCTTTACACTAATTTCAAAGCACACTTTTTGCAAAACTGTAAATACAACTCATTAGACTTTAGACTCAGATAAAGCAGTCCAGGGAACACCTTCCATGCTGGATAATTCAAAACAACATCTTATGTGATGTGGATGTGCCTTCCTGTCCCACAAAGAAGGCAAGACAACGGTCTACTACTGTGCTTTTGTTTGAGGAGTGTTTGGCCATTTAGAAACACAAAAATATAACCCTTCTCCCCTTATTTGCATTTATAATGCTTTGCACATTTGACAAAGCTGAATTGCAAACTGTTATTCCTTAAACACGGAATAAGCAAAGGCAAAAAAAATGTTTTCATATCTAAAAGTACTATACATTTATACTTGTAGTATTTAAGCTATTCATACAATCGGTATACTTAAAGTAAAGTAACTAATGTAATCATTCAGTGCTTCTTATTTAAATAAAATCAAAAACAATATTTTACCAGAGTATGATCAATTCTGTAAAAATTGTTTTGGAAGAGACGTGTAATATTTCTGGGGGTTTGTTGCAGGGTTGGGATGGTTAGTGTGTTGACTTTTGAAAAATTAGCCTATTAAAAAAGAAAAGTACGTAAGTCATCGGAAAAAGACTGTAAAAGCTCCTCCAGTATTCAAGTAAATTTGGCTCCCATATGCAACTGGCATCCAGTGCACATACAATACACTGAGAAAGGACATTATATTAGAGTACAGTACAGGACTGGAATGAATAAAGTCAGCATATTGGTGATGTAATGGATGCAACTTTAAGAATTTTTAATGGGGTTGAAAAATTATCACAATATTCTACAATATTTTATGTTTTCAAACATATCTGCAATAGAATCGTATGTTTTTCTGTCCTTTTCTGTTCCATTCTGTCAGAAATTCACAGATTTTGGTTCCAATTCTTATTTATTTATTTATTTTAATTTTAAGCATAGTCTCTGGCTTTGGTTGTATTATGTCCACCTCTTGCAGCGTGACTGCTTCTTCCTGTCCTTCCTCCTCCTCCTCTTCCTCCTTTTCCTCCCCCTTTTCTGAAAGTGTTACCCTCTCACCCTCTATCTCCCCTCATCCACTATTCTCCTCCTCACCTCCTGCTGCACTCCATCCCTCTGCTGAGCACAGGTATTTGTTTAGGAATCTCTCGGTGGAAATTATACTCCATCTCCGGCGCTCCCTATCAACACACAATTATCATGGGCAATCATGCAGAACAGTGCTGAATTCAGCTGGGACTCCCACTCTGATGACATTACTGACTGCAAGGCCCAGCTACTGCTGGAGGTAGCCTGCTCCACACCTGCATTACACCTCTCTCTCTCTCTCTCTCTCCCTCTCTCTCTCTCTCTCTCTCTCTCTCTCTCTTTGTCACACACTCTCACTTGGATATGGATAGAGAAATGATTAAACTTTTTTTTTTTTTAATCTTATTAGGATTTCATTTAAACCAGGAAGTCCACCAGATAAGAAATGTCTTTCTTAGGGGAGACTTGGCTGAAAAGCCTGCTCCAACCTCAAACAGGACAAATCCTGTGATCTTATCTTATAATTTATTAGCATTTGCCCACCGATGCGGCCTCCTTTCGTGACCTGCAGGGGTTTTCCTTCAGTGCAGCTTCTCATAAATCTTAGCTGAAGTTGATGGACTCAGTGTGGGGATAGCAATTTGAAATTTCGGAAATTTGGAAGTGTGAATCTCCATCATTAGAGTCTTCTGTGAAGCCAAAGTCAATCTCACAAATAATCAATGCCTTACATTGTGTCACTCTCTCCTGCATTCTGAGGCACAACGCAGATGCATTTCCCTATGTATGATAAGTGCATTATAAATCTTGAAAGGCACAGAGTTGATGCAGACACATGAGAATCAACACAGGAGTCCATTCAGATCCTGATCAAATGCTCCATTCATGAGTGAAATTACCATCCGTCTGTCAGCCAAGGTGTGAATTCTTTCATCTACAGATTCTACCTCTGAAGTTGTGATTAAATGCATAACGCCACATACACTCCACATAGACTCAAGATAAGCAAAATGGGATTTCTGTCTCTCAGGGTGGAGGTTGGTGTGTAAATCAAGTGAGGCAGCAGTGCCATCTTGTGGTCATTTAGTTGAATTTTTTTATATTTTCCACTGAAATTTGATCCTGTGATGCACAGAAAATAAAATAAGAGGCTCTTAACAGGCTTAAGTGATGCTTAAAGAATCAGTGTATTCAATGTGCAGAGGGTCTCCTTCTGATTGGTTATTGTTGTTAGTTTCATAGTGTATTCATACCAGTGGTATCACATGGTCTGTAGGTAGTGTGAAAATGGCCCCTTTTTCGCATTTTTACACCTTGTGGCACCCACTGTGCAGGAAATGAACTCATTCTTTTTGCATCTTAAAAGTCTTTCCTTTTTCTACATTTTAACTTTATTTTTTTTTTAAAAAAGGACTATTAATTTTATTTACATACATCCAACACTATGCCCAAGTCCTGCATTTAAGCATGCAAATCCCATCATACTGCTTTGTAACAATGACAAAATGATTTTAATTGGCAGCAAAGCAGATCACAGAAAATATATAAATATATATTTGACAGAAATGACAGAAATGATGTTGTGTCAATCTCACAACACACTCAACAACTCAGAGAGAAAATTAAATGATGATGTGCATTTTTTGTTTTTAAAGCACCTGTGTTAAGATAGAAATGTTGCCTCACTGAGAAACCTGTGCTGAGCCAATAATCTGGTCAAAACAAAGAAAATTGCACACTTTTAGGTGATAAATAAGCAGTAAATTAATAATGCTGAAAAGCAATGAAAGCAAATATTAAATATGACACACAGTGACTAATTAATATTTGATTATATTTTGAGATGCCTTATGTATCCTACATTCACCCGATCATCATAAAAGCACCAAAACCAACAACAAGGTGAGTCTACTAAAAGAAAAACTGTACCCAAAGCCTGTAGCTTGTTACTCTGTGCCATGAGCTCCACTGTTGTCCAGAAACAATTTAAAACACACAGATGAGGCACCCTTTTGCACTGGCTGACATGCTCCTTTATTATGATGAACATGTGTACTGTAATTTGAGTTGATACACATGGGCTGCTCTGCTTGTGTAAATACTCACCAGAATACCGAATGTGTATCAATATTCAGCGGCAAATACTCAAAAAAACAAACAAAATCTTGCTTGAGTAATGTTTGATTAAAAAAACAACAAAGCTGGAACAATTAAGAATCAGTTTTCCTTTTTTTTTTCCGAATTGCATTGCCTGTATAAATCAGTGGGTCACAGAAAAAGGAAGGTATATTGATGTACTGAAATACTGCTGGTTTTGGTCTTCACATGGGTTTTCTGGACAATAATAAATATCAAGAATTATCAGCTTGTTTCCCCTCAAATGTTTCCCCTCATCCCCAACCGGTCGCGGCAGATGGCTGCCCCTCCCTGAGCCTGGTTCTGCCGGAGGTTTCTTCCTGTTAAAAGGGAGTTTTTCCTTCCCACTGTTGCCAAGTGCTTGCTCATAGGGGGTCGTCTGATTGTTGGGGTTTTCTGTCTTTTCTGTCTAATTTGTAGGGTCTTTACCCTAAAATATAAAGCGCCTTGAGGCGACTGTTGTTGTGATTTGGCGCTGTACAAATAAAATTGAATTGAATTGAATTGAATTGAATCAGCTTTAACCTTTAAGGTGATGCAGAAAAGGACATTGACAGGAGTTCTTCCTTCAACACTGACTCCCATTACTGTATACACAGAGTACAAAAATCATCATGCCACCTTGGAAGCTTTTTTAGATACTTTTAAAAACCCTTTACAAAGTAAAATACATATTTTAACTATGTGTTCAGTCTGGGCACAGTTCTTTTTCCTCATATTTTCAAGCAAACAAAGATGCTTCAATTAACAGTATTTTTCCATACTAACATATCACTGCTGGTGACTACTGAATTTCATGAAAATACACTCAAATAACTCAAATAACCAAAGACACACAAGATTCAAATAATGATGTGCTCCACAGATATTTAAATGTAATTGGGGTTGTTGGGAATTCTCCATACAGTGGGGGACCAAAACTGCCAGAATAAAATATAAATAAATGCATAAATAAATGTCCCAATAAATGCATTAATATGCCATTAAATGCATCAAAAATTACATCAAAACAAACATAGGCAACATAGATCAATTTATAAAACATGACTTAAATTGATATTTCTGGTTTAATTTGCTTCTGTGTTTATTTATCCTTTGAAGTGCATAAAGAAACATGTAAAGAAAATGTAGATTTATTTGGGGGACGTTTTAGAGAAACACATAGGGGGAAATGCAAAGGGAAAAAGATACAGAAATAAATTCATTAAAACAAACATCTAAAATCTTTTATATTCATCATTAATAAATATGATGAAAAGAAAGGAGAATTTAATTAATTAATTAATACAAAGGAATATTAAATGTGAAAGCAGACAAATACCTGCAAATGCCTCATTTTATTTTGAATATTAATTTTTGTGCATTTTTAAATTTCTTACTTATTTTTAGTTTTAGCAGTTTTGGTCCTCCATACTCTCAGTGATAGCTGAGCTGAAAATCAGTCAGGTTTAGGTGACTATGATGGCATTTCTGAGCTCAACAACAGCTGAAAATGTTCAAGCATATCAGATCATTCATACCACATAACTGCCAAACTAATTGAATGATTCCTGTTTTTACATGGCAGAAAGACTGAGAAAAATATCAAAATGTGTCTGTCAAAAACACTCATAATCCCAACATTTCAGGCTCTTCTTCTACCTGCTGCTGTAAGTCAGTGGTAGTGAATCTGGATGGTTCGACCGATGAGGAGGAAAAGAAGGCCGGCTAGGAGGCAGAAGAAGATGCCAATGGGAGCAAACATGAAGGACAGACCGTAGCTGAAGGACAGATGGAAACCTGGACACTGTGAGGAACGCTGGTGGTCTATGTAAAGGTCTATCACATCCAACACCTGCATCCATAGTATGTACATCACCACCACACACAGCAGGAAAAGACCTAGCGGCACAGAGAGGCGTGGTGAGATTTGATAACAGCTGGTTCAAAGCAGGTTAATAAGATCAACATCTAACCAACTGTGGGAGAGGCATTACACATATTATATAGTAACCTATACATTGATATTGAACTCCTAGTAGTGTTGCATCAGAGGGTAAGCAGAATTTAACAGGTTTAATCTTTAATCTGTATGTCATTAGCTTATTGTACGTTTTGAAAGCAAAATCTTAATCTGAACAGCTGCCTGTATCTAGGGCTGTTTGATCAGTATATGGAGTAAAAGCCATATATAATATATATAATATATAAGACAAAGTATTTTCCTATACCTTTGCATGGTTCATGCATGGTTTTAGCCAGAGCCAAAGACAGTTTTGAGTCAAACCTACACTTTTTTTTATCAAATGCTCAGAAATAACAAAAAAATGCAAAATATTGTGTTAAATAAGGAAACATTGACTCAAAGCCTTTGCTGCACACAGATTTTGTTTGCTTATCTGAGCCAAGAAAACTTGTTGTGTACAGTCCTTAAGCATGTGTACTTAGCTGTTTTACTCTACCACTGGATTCAACTCACCAGATGACAGAAAGAGGCCGCCCCCTGCTTTATACAAGCGGTGGCTGGCAAATGGAGCAGCACAGATGATGATGAAGCCACCAAGCACTACAGCTGCCACACCAATGAGCATAAAGATGCTCCAGAAACCTCTGTAGACTGAACAACAGAGAGGTAATCATCTGTAAATAAAACCACTGCACCTTTAAAAAAAATGAAATCACTATATTAAAAAAAATGCAGACGTAAATAAATACTCACTTATAGCAGATTTATATTCTGTGGCATTGTAGGTCTGATGAGACACAGGGAATGGGAAGAGGTAGGCTGGCACACATACTTTTGAGTGAGGCTGATTGGCTATAAGCACAAAGAAAAAATGTATTTCACTCAGAATCACTATAGTCAGAGGAGATTCTTATTTCCATCTGTAGTGGGCTAATTTATATTTGTCTGTATGGCTCTGTTCTGTGACATCCTGGCCCTTCTGTGCGAATACATGGAAACCCGAAAGTGAACAGAGCAGAAGCAAAACTCAAGAGCATGCATCAATGACAAAAGCATGAAAGCAGAAGCTGGGTGTTGGCTTGCAAAGTGGCTTGCAGAGGGAGCAGCAACTGCAGGCAGGCTAAAGCAGCTTAAGTAGTGTGCATTTTATGTCATTTGCCAGTTGTATACATACAAATATATCTGACTGAGCTAAGGATGATTTTGTGGCATGTCTGAATTAATGCTAGGCTAAATTTCTGAACCAGAAAAAAGATGAAATGAAATAGTGATTACGGACACAAGTGCATGCCTCATGTATTGCCAAAAATAAGGAGAGTGCTGAATTTTGCCATTTGTTTAGTACATTTGAGTATAAATTCTGGAAAGATGCTCCCATTTGTAGACTTTCCATAATCTTTTTTTATACTGTGGCAAGTCTTTCATTTATTCCTTTCAGAATTGGAACTGTAATAAATGGACTAAGTGACAAAACTAGAGTAATTTTTCTTTTCATCATATGTTTTTATATTCTTTTGCCTCTCTCTTCTCATGCTTTTTTTTTAACATGTGAAATTCCACAGATCCTCACGAGGCCCTTTCCTTTCTGGAGGCTGTTCCTGACAATAGCCCACCATTCAAAGTCCCCACTGGAAAACAGATGACACAAAAATCACCTGACAAAACAACCACAATAACATCACATGGTACAGCCTTGAAACAGTCACATGAAAGGGCATCTAACACGATGCTGTCACACAATATTACCAGTCAGAATAGCAGCACGCTAAAAACTTTACAGTCGTAGAGCTGCCATGTGACGCTGTGGCATCAGAACATCTGAGGGGAGCAATTTCCTTCACTTAAAAAACCATCAGCTTAAGAAGACAAATTGAAGAATGTCTTCTTTGTTTGCGTATCTTCATATCTTTTTTTCACTCTGCTGTCATGATCCCTGGGATTGATCATGTTTTTGAGTTTTTTGAGTTTGTATCCTTAGTTAGTATATCTGAGTTTGGGTTTCCCTTTAGGTTTTTCTGTATTTGAAGTTTGATTTTTATGTTTTGAACTCTGTGTTGATTTTACTGTGGGTCCCTGCCTTAGGTTTATTATTCTTGTAATGCTTTTCAGTTTTATATTATTACCTTTTTGGTTTTTGTCTTCAGGTTATCATTATTCCTGCCTTCCCAGTGTTTCTTTGTAGCATGTTTCCTTGTCACTGTATTTATTTGAGTTCTTTGTCCTGTTTTACTTTGATAGTTAGTCATGTCTTGTGTCTTGCTTTGAGTTTTACTTCTTCCCCTGTGATTGTCTTACTTCCTTCCTGTTCCTAATTCCAAGTTAGCCCTCAGTGTGTTTATGTAGTCCTGTCTTTCCCTTTAGTCTTTGCCTTAGCGTTTTCTCTGTTTTACCTGGAGCTTCTGGATTTCTGCTTTGTGCTCAGAGTGGATTTTCTCTTTAGACTTTGCATTTCAACTGGAAAGGTTTGTTTTTTGTTATTGTGCCTATTTGAGTCCTGATTTGGGTTCTTCTCTCCACAAATCTGACACTCAGCAGAGCTGGTATAATCCCCTTGTCCTGTTTGGGGTCACGGAGATGACAGGCTCACTTTAACATCTTAAAACCAGACCTACTGAAATAGTTTTATTACCTCTTTATGACTTTTCATAACTTTACCAGAAGTCTTTATAAACTAGGTTTAAATTTGCTATATGTTTCAATGGTTCTGTTTGAGATTTCAGAACAAACATTGTATTATGTTATACAATTTAAAAATAATTTCAAAATAAAAATGCAAGTGAAATGAATCATCTCCTCTCTGCTATTTGTTGTAGTTTTTACACAGAACTGCCCATCTCACATTCTCCCAGGGTCAGGCTTCTTTGGAGGTCAAAATAACTCTAAACATAAGCAATGACACAAAATTACTGTACATTCATGTCTGTGCATTCATTTTGGCAAAAAAGGGGGGTGGGGAAGGGGCCACGTTTTCTGAAGCAAGAAAATGTAACCTTTCAAATTTGCCACATAGGCAAAAAACACATAAAAAAGGGTTACATATCCCTAAACTGGACCCAGGCAAACTGGTGGATGTTAAAAGGTTTCACAAATAGTACATATAGTACATTAAACATGAACTGTAAAGCAGTGAAAACAATGAGAAAATAAATCAAGTGTCATCTTGAGGCAATATACTATGTCTTACTTACTGAACCAGAGTCTCCACAGCAGGTTTTCATCTTCCATGTTGCCTCCAAAGGAACACCTCCAGAAAAAACCCTCGTGGTATAGAGTGATGTCACTACTGCCCTCCTGCACCACCACATCTCCACGCTGAAAAGAGGAAGAAGAACAGAAATAAATGTTCATTAGTAAACAGATTCTGGAGGTGGCTGTGGCTCTGGAGTTAGAGCAGGTTGTCTACCAGTCAGAAGGTTGGTGGTTTGATCCCTGGCTTCTCCAGTCTGCATGTCAAAGTATCTTTGGGCAAGATACTGAACCCTGAGTTGGCCCTGATGCATTCACTGGATTGTGAGTGTTAGATAAAGTCCTTAGGCATAGAATAAAAAAAGTGCTGTATGTGTGATTGGGTGAATGAAGCGTGTAGTAAAAAGAGCTTAAAGTGCTATATAAGCACCTGTCGATTTTACCATTTAGCTAAATGTGATTAAATAAAATATGGCTGATAAATGCAGCACACATATACAGTATGTATGCACTCCATGTTATTAGCTGATGCCGTTAAAGTATATGAGGGGTGTCTCAAAATGATGTGAGGCAGGTGGACTGATGCCAAAGTGTCCCAGAGCAGTTGCTATGTCAAGGGTCAAAGGTTGAGCTCAGCTAGCACCTAGCTAGAACTTCAGGGTGGTCCGGTTTGGTGCCAAGTGAGCATGGAGGCCGAGAATTCAGGAAAAACTTGCCATTGCTGGTCACTATTTTTGCATGTAAGGAAAAAAAAATAACATTGTAAATTGCTTATCGCGTCATCTATAAAATGCCTCTCAGAGAAATGAAAGCAGAGCTGGGAAGAATCTTGAACCTTCAAGCTTCATAACATCAAGTGTATCCAATCGGGGTGTAAAGTTAACCTTATAAAAACACTGTTTTGAAATTTAAACAGGAAAGTATAAGACAGGAGGTTCTCAATCTGAGCCTTGGGTTCCCCAGAGGCATTTGATAATAAATCTTAGGTGTCAAAATACAATTAAAGGCATCAGAGACAATCACAAACACATTGACTATACACACAACAACTAGTGTGAGAACTCACAAACAGTTCTAATGATTGAGAAACACTCGTCGTGGGGTCATATAGGGATGTAGTTTAAAGGGGAACACAACCCCAAAGAGTTAAAACTCCTCCTGAATCCTGATAACTTTTCAAGCCAATGTTTTATAAGTAATTAGACCAAGTGTTTAATCACTGACCAACATCACATTACATTACAAAGTATTGTGTGTGTA
>VUQI01028763.1:0-17405 GCA_015106735.1 Paratilapia polleni | reverse complement strand
ATGAAAGACTGGTGGAGAGCATGCCAAGACGCATGAAAGCTGTGATTGCAAATCAGGGTTATTCCACCAAATATAGATTTCTGAACACTTCCTAAGTTAAAACATTAGTAATGTGTTGTTTAAAAATGAATATGAACTTGTTTTTTTGCATTATTTGAGGTCTGAAAACACTGGACCTTTTTTGGTATTTTGACAATTTTTTCATTTTCTGCAAATAAATGCTCTAAATGAAAATATTTTTATTTGGAATTTGGGAGTTATGTTGTCAGTAGTTTATAGAACAAAATAAAAATGTTCATTTTACTCAAACATATACCTATGAATAGCAAAATCAGAAAAAGTGATAATTTTGGAGTGGTCTCTTAATTTTTTCCGGAGCTGTATGTTGACCTCAGTGGCCATTTTTAATATGATTGTCATTATTGATTATAAACATGGTCTAAACAATGGAGGCAACACACAAGTTGTGATAAAGCAGAAAGCACAATAAAATTGAGATGAGCAAATATTGAATATTTCTTTGTGTTTGTGTCAGAAATATGATCTGCACATGTTATTAATAGAAAAGAAATATTCAGACACTGAACTGAATTTATATCAAGCAACCAGAGTCTAAGCAATAGTTCCAAAGGCAAGGAAGGTCTTTATCAAACTGTAATGTCAGTGTTAGAATTAAATAATAACAGCATCCATGCTCTGAGGCTGTATTTCTTTGTTGATAGGAAAACCAAGCCTGACATTCGTGAGGCAATATTGAACAGTTCTGTTTTTCACACAAAGAACAGTGAGCAAGGGAGCGAGAGAAACCTGGGGCCCAACAAAGTGGCCTCTGGGCTTCTATGCAGCAATGAAACCCCAGAGATCTGTCAATAACAGGCAGGCTGTTGTTGGTTGTTGTTGTTGGATCAATCCAGGCCCCGAGCATTGCTTCACTTCTAATTGCCATGTGCACTGACAATACAGCACATGCTCTTTACTTTTATGCGTGCCAAAGTGTTTTCTAGCCCATGGTTTAACTGCTTTTACAGTGCTGTTGTACCTTTTTTGTTAGGTTTCATTTAAAAAATTGTCCTAACCTACCCTAACTGTGCTCTGTGTTGTTTTCATTTTGGTACGCATGGCTAGCCACATAAAGAGGAATGGCAAAACATCAAGGAATGTGTAGCACAGTAAAAAAAAAAAAAAGTCAACTGCTGCTACCTGCTGTTAATTGACTAGCTGAAAATGAACCCATGCATTATTCAATTTATGTTATCCTTTTTGCATAATTTACAGTTCATATAGAGCATGCTACATCAGGGATTTCAACATCATGTGTCTAGCTACAACAGTGTGATGCCTCGGCTTCATTCACTCACTTCCCACAGTGATGTTTTGTTTTTGCCCAGTAGGAGATGGCTGTCTGAGTGGGAGTGGAAGCTGCTTAAATGGACTGGGTGCTTTTTTTCTCAATAATAAACTATTACAAGAAAACCTCTTACTAAATTTGTGTCCATCAGAAGCACACAGTAAGGACTTAAGTTCTTGGAACAATCTAGTCTACATACAGACACACACGAAAACAGCCATTTCTTCACTGACAATAGCTGCGATAGTCCAGAAAGGAGTGCTTCCCGAGGCCATGTTGTATTTAAGAGGAGTTTGTTTCTGTACTACAGCTTTCAGTAGGTCCACCTACACCCGTCACATTTACATTTTCTCACGGCTATTCAGAGCCACTCTTTCAAATGTTGTAAACTTCAGCAGAAGTAGACCAAGTGGGTCTTAAAGAAATTTGGTTCATGCAAGTTGCTTTATCACAAACTCCTGGAGCAATACTTAAAGCATCCCTTTATTATCTCTTTTTTCTTTGGCAAATCTCTTTGTTAGGATAGTTAGAATAAAAATTCTGTTGAAAGCAATCTTTGCAAGTTACGTCAACGCCTTGTTGTTTGTCCTCTTCTCAGCTGTTTTCAAATGGCAGCCTCTGTCAACAGCTGCAGCAGGGGGTTCGTCTCCTGTCTGTTTTGCTCTGCAGTGTTTTACCCTGTTGCTCAAAAGCCCAGAGAAACACCAATCAATGAATGAACCACTTACCATGGTATTCAGAGAACAAAATAATGTCTACCAGTCTGCTGGAGTGGAAGGAGTACAAAGTATCTGTGTACCAGACCAGTGCGTTAATGGGGAGATGAGTGAGAGGGCTGATGGAGCTGTGTGTTAGATTATTGTTTTTGCTATGTGGGATTTTAAAAGCTCAGATGAGCTGCTTCATTCCTCTCCACTGACTTCATGATAGGTAACACAGAGAGAATAGCTTCACCGTACAGCCTTTCAACCTCACATATCCTTGAGCATGTTCTGTACTCAAACCTTCACAATCAATACTATGAATGTCCTGCAAACCTTACCTGAGCTGCTCCAGTGTAAATGCTTTTCTTGTGTTATTGTCATGTCAGGTGTGAGCTCACCAATGTATTTTTCTGCACTTGTTTTTATTGAATTAACTTGACAACCAAGGCGTAGGCCATTGACTTCTAAAGGAAATGTCTTTCATCGATTTTATTTGCTCCGTAAGATGGCAGGTCGTAAATGAAATTGTTGAACACCTCTGTGATTGTACTCCAGCGAGGAGGCGATTGAGCCTGTTTTATGCAAATAGGAGTGGATGTTACTGGGTGAGTGCACAGAGAAAACCCTACTGGGATGTTATCTGTGAAGTGTGTCATGTGAATGCATTTATTTTTAAGTGTGACACCAGGAATGGAGGCCAAGCCTGAGAGCCTTATGGGGTAAAATAAAGAAAAGAGGCTGTCAACCATAACACATCTTCTTTGACCACCTGCCTGGGTCATTCAGGTTGAGAAAGCAACATCTCTTTTAATTTGTGTCTCTGCACTATTGTTTAATAAAGCTAAAGGCCCTCTTTTGTGCATCCACTTTTTACATGTGGAGCTGTTGAATGATCTTCTCTCTAAATTGACTGCACTTAGCACACTTCGTCATGTGCTCCTTCTCTTCTAATTTCCTCTCTTCTTCCCCCACTTTTGCTCTACTCCCTTGTCATCTGTCTCACCATTGTTACCAGTGTCTGCACTCATGAGATGACCACCTCCTTTCACTCCCCTGCCTCGTGACTTATAGTTGAGTGCTTGGAATCTCAGGAACTGTCTCTGTAAACACAAAGCTGCTATATCCCTCTTCACACAACAGTCTCCTCTTGCCATCTTCCCTTCCTCTTTCTTTCTGCCCTTCAGCTCTCAAAGCTCATTCTATAAAAACTCGTCCTGTGAAACTCATCCAGCATCCCACAGCTACTCACCCCGATCCAGTCACCAGAACCAAATCTACTTCAACACAAACAGATGCCAAACCATCAGAGCAGAGAAGTGGGAGAGGACTTGAGGTTGACAGGGGGAGGGAAGAAGAAGAGGGCAATAAGATGTCAGGCGGGTGGGTAAAAGTGAGCTATCTTCACCCAGCCCCTTCTAAATAAACCATCCAGTCTTTAGTGTCTTAAATCCCATCAGTCTAACCCTGGGGGGGGGAATGCATTAAAATGTAGGAGCAAAAAGACAGACATGATTTGTTGTGATGGGATGAGAGCTCGAGCAAGAACAAGAGGAAAAGGAGAGGAATGTGAGATAAATACAATGAGGTAGAGGTTTGATTCGAGCGAAGACAGATTGGAGAGAATAGATGCAGATAGAGGCAGAGACAGAAACATAGGGAGCAAGAACAAGAAAGATAGACATATATGGCTGAGCTGGCAGCCTCCTTCGCTGATTAACATGCTTCTCAGACATGGTGAGAGGGATCAAACTTGCACACAGCCAGGCCTTGGAGTTATGCCAGCAATGCAATGAAAATGTGTATATGTGTGTGTGTGTATATATGTAAGTGTGTTTATTTCTGTTTGTTTGTTTTGAGTTTGGAGCCGCTCCTCAGCACACATGGAGCAATGTGTCTTTGTTCTCAGCTGCCTTGTGTGCACAGTTGTCAACTGGAGACGTGTGTTGATTGACATCACAGTGTGTGAGTGTGTTGTGGTGTGTGTATACTGCATGAGATGTGACTTTCAAAGCGACAGGGAGGGACAGAGCAGAGAGGGGAATCCAGAGTTAGTGTAGTGCAAATTTATTTGACTAAACTGGTTGATTTGTGGTGGGAGAGGAAAAAGAGGGTGAGGAGAAGTGGTCAGAAGAGGATGGAAGGGCACAGAGATGTATGTGTGAGTGCAGTCCAGGAGACTGATTATATACTGAGTTTGTGCTTGCATGCGCACAGCTAGAGCAAGGACATACGTGTATGCGAGTGTCAATGGGAAATCAAAAGCTGAGGACTTGCGGGTACATTTTTTTATCTTTACCAGTGCCAGCCCTGATCTGTCAGCCGTCTGCTGAGAGAAGATACTCTGCAATGCATCCCTGTCTCTGTAGAGAAAGAGAAAATTGCTTTTAGAAGCTGTTTATGATGGGGGCGTTCACAGTGGAGCCTTTGACAAGATGATTTCCTGCAAAATTTGCAAACAAAAAAAAATCTGGACACAGCTGAGGGAATATTATTCTCTGATGTTATAGCTTGTGGTTTATATAGCTATTCTGCTCACTGAATTATTTCATCATTAACTCTGTACTGAATGTCTTGAAACCAAACAGTGCAGGTTTCATCCAGTGGAGCTTCAGGCACTGTACAAGGAGGGAGGCTAGAGGGGTGTGAACTAATCACCATTTGCATACAGAGGTGTTGTTACAAACCTCCATGTGTCTTGTCTCTGTCCTCATTTACTGACAGCTCTTTTATGTTCTAAAACAGAATCGCTTATAGACAATTTGATGCTGTCCTTTCTCATACATTGTGTCATCCAAAGGTATTTGTGTATTGCATAATGTGATGTGCAAATTGCTCGCACCAAAATTTAAAGGAATAGTTAGGCATTTTGGGAAGTACATTTGTTCTCTTTCTCTCAGAGTTCTAGATGAGAAGCTCGATACCTTATCTGTCTGTTAAATGCAGTATAAAATGACATTCAGCAGTTGGCTTGTTTTTTGTTTGTTTCCAAGAATTCACTGCTTACAGCTAAGAAATAGTCTCTTTTCATAAAAATATCACAGTTAACCATTTAGTGGTTTTATTTTCTTTGCATTCAGGAGGTGATTTGCTTCACATTACTAGTTTTCTCATTTATGAAAAGCATGCATTCAACTAAGTATTAATGTGCAAAAGTGAGCATTGAGCTTTGCGCTCCATTTCAAATGTCCTATTTTGTTCCTGCCTTGGGACCCTATGCCCCCTCTGACAGTCACTTGTTGCCATTACAATAAATCCACCCCTCCTGATTCAAAAGCAAAAAGGGCAAGCAGTGTCCGGATGGGAACATATTGCCCTATTGAGTTACCTCTGTGTGTTTATGCAGGATAATACACGTCCTTTGGGGTTTTTTGCCGAATAATCACATCAAGAAGGGTTCTGTCATGCTGCAGAACCTCTTATTGCCATTAGCAAGGTTTTTATATATATTTTTTTAACCATGTTGGAGATTATCGCCTTGTGTGTTTTCCTTTACTGACTTTATGGAGCCTCCAGCCCTGATGGATGGAGTTGCTTTTAGCCTCCCATCAGTCTGAGAGTGTGTTTTCTTTTCATTTTTACTGCAGTGTAACTGGGTTTCTCCTACATGGATGGTTTGAGTTTGATTTATGGCCTTGGCCCCTGATCTCTGCCCTGCTAATGATGGTTGTAAACTGGTGGGAAGCCGAAAGGTCAGGGCTATCCCTGCTGTTGTGACGTGACATGATGTTTCTCCTTGTTTCACACGTCGCTGTTTCAATGACCACCACAGTCAGAGGTGCTCAGACACAAAGATATGTTGATACTTAAGAGATGAAAGAAGCAGGGAGAGGTAACGTGGAGGGTAGAAAAATAAAAGAATAAAAGATTTATCTCAGTGCTTTTTGTTGGAGAGTTTTCCTGAAACACAAACCTATAATTAACCTGCAGACGTTGGCAGCCAGCACTGCAAATTCTTTGTTCTGCTCCTTCTAGATTGCGACTGCAGCTATTCTGTCTCCTGATGTCTTCGCAGCTGTAATTTTGAGGACTGTGAAGGTTAATGACAGTGACACAACTCCAGGGAGAGCTCAGTAAAACTCAAAGATATCCATTCATCAACAATAAGCTATTACAAGTATTACATTCCTGCACCGTCATCCAGCGGTCTTTCATCGGGCTCCTTCTCACCCGTTAATAGGAGCACATTCACATCTAAGAGAAAAAGTCAAAGATTATCTTATTCCAGTGCCAACCTTTAAATCCTTTGAAATTATACATCTATTAGACACACAGACCTGTGTAAAGGAGATACTGTACTAACCAAAGAAGTAGTCACGTAGCAGAGACAGCGCACACTTTCTCATGATTTGATTCTGATAAAAGAAGAGTGTTAAAGAAATGTTTTGTCCTCCAGCACATGCTGCACATATTTCTCACCACATAAATCTTTGCCGTTTTGTCAGTGCATGGGAAAACCAGTGTTCTGTGCAAAAAGGTCACTCTTCATTTTTCATTTACTGTGTACTCCCCCCTTTTTTTTCCTCTGTTCTTTTCCCATTCTGTTCCTCTCTCTCTCTCTCTATCTTCCTTTAAAAATGTGTGATTTTTTTTCTTAAGGCTCCGGGATTTCATGCTGATGCAAATATCTAGTAAACAGACCCCAGGTCGCTCAAGTCCCAAGAAGAAGCTGTGTGTGTATTTCACTGTAGTGGAGGGAATTCCTACATCGTTTTCACATTAGGCCTGGAAGAGATAGAGGGGGAAGACAGCGGTTTGGCTTGAGTGGAGGCACAATGCCCAAAGGAGGTGTGTTTTGTTGTGTGCATGTCATGTAAAGTATACCATGTATGTGCGCATTTGCTTCTACTGTATGTCAGGATGATAGAGAGGGGCTCACTGTCTTGAATCAGCAGAGCAGATTTAAGGTGCATTTCACAAAATCTTGAGAAGAGCAGAAACTCAATGAACAACCAGATGCAGTTTAAACAAAACAGAGTTGAAAAAAAAAGAAAAACAATAGGGGAAAACAAATGTTTCCAATCTGTTATTTACAATGTTACAATGTTGGAGCTCACCTAATGCAATCTGGTATGTATTTTAATGTTACATTCTGTTATTATATCTTTATTTCAGTAAAATTAATTAAATAAATAAATAAAATGGAATGCCTGAGAACTGCCTTAGCTTTTGATTTAAGTCTTGTACAAATGAGCTCTTGCACCAGATTGGCTGAATGGTATTGTGTTTAAAGGCAAGAAGTAGAATTTTAATCAAGTATAATTAACCAGAGGCCAAATAAGGGACATACGAGCTCTGCACACAGGTGTGATGTGTTTAAATTTCTGCTTTCTTATCAGGAATCTGGCAGCAGCATTTTGAAATTTTGCAGCCACCCTACAGTCATTTTGGCAGACAAGAGAGGAGGCATTTCACTGTCATTCCAGTATCCTTAAATATTTGGTCCCCCAAAGGGTAATTCTACTCCTCAAGATTTAGATTCAGTGCCATTCAGTTACTGTTTTCGCTGCCCGACCTTAGCCATACATACCTTAGCCATGACCTTTCCTGTAGTCTTAACCATGTATGCTCACATATATCACATGCACAAATGTTGATCAAAACATAAATACAATACATATATAAATATATGAGGGCCAAAATACCACAGAGAGATGGGGAAAGGTAGGTGAGACAAGCAAAGGTGAGCTCTAATGAAAAATAGAAAAGAAGAACTGAAGGCACTGCGGGATCCAGGCTGAAAAGTCCAGAGGAACAAAGAAACAAATAACCAAAGTGAAAAGTAGAAAGCAAAATTACAGGGTAAATGAGCAGATAGGAAAGCAGAAGGACTGACATTTAACTAAGGGAAGGGCTGGGATATAAATACACAGTGAACTAATTAGGAAACAACATGCAGGTGAAATTAATCAAAGAGGCCAGACAATCACAAAGGCAGGAATAAGACAAAGACAAGAGGTAAAACAAAACACGACACAAAAGAAAGTGAGTAGCAAAATAGAACAGGAAGTAACCATAAAAGAGGGACACAAACAAGCAAATAAAGGGAGAGACAGACAAAGAATCACAAGATACATAAAGGAAAAGTAATAACTCTAAGAAACACAAAGGATAAGATCTTACAAAATACTGGAACAGGAACAAAAACAGCAGCCCAAAACCCAACATTATGAGGCTTTGCTATAAAACATAAGGTTGTAATCAACAATAGTACTCAGATTTATGACCCTTGTGGTAGTGTATTTCTAGGGGCAAAAACATGAACGAGAATAGGTTTCCTGTTGTGTTTCAAGCTTAGCACTAATAACAAGCATTTTGTCTTTGTTGAGTTGCAGGAAGTTGTTCATCTAGTTAATTATGTCTTCAATACACTGAACCACTGACTTTAAAAGGTTGAGGTCTCCAGGGTACAAAGATTGGTGTAAAAGTCTGTTAATCCATCAGCATATTTATGGTGAAGTACCCCATGTTTCTCGAATGTGTTACTTAGAGGCAAGATGTGCACATAAAGAGATACAGAAAGATGTCATCACTTTAGATAAGTTGAAAACCAGAAAAGTGCAGAGACATAAGTTCTTCCCACTAGTCTACTCTTGGCTCAGGGTGAAGATAAATCTGGCAATGCAAGAGTACTATTGGTTCTTTGCTCTTCCTCTCTTTGTCTCTCTCATTCCTCACATTCTTTGGCTTCACTGTCTATATTTCCGGTGTGACTCCCTGTCTCTGTTTGAATGCCTCACTTGTTTCTCTTTCACCTCTGTTTCTCTTCATCGCTCCCTGTGGTGCATTATTTTTGTCATTTTCTTTGTCCTGCCTTGTCCTCTCTGTTCTCTAACCTCAGTTTTTTTTTTATAGCAGCTGTGTTCGTTTCCATCTTTGCCTTAAACCCTTCCTCCTAGCCTTCATTCTCACATCTTATTTTTCATTCCCTTATCTCCTCACATCCCAGCTGCATATTGAACCCTATGCTATTGCTGACTGAAGGAGATCTATGCAGCATCAGGCTATCACCTGTCATTGATTTTGCACACTCCATAAAACAGCCTCTCCTCTTCCACTAATATGACAATTAGGCCAGCCTCTGGGAAATCTATGAGGTGTATTTAAGTTCACATAAAGAAAGTAGAACAATCATAAAATCCTCTGCTGCATACTTAATATCCTTTTTCCATGTAGCAGCAGCATAGTCTCATGTACTAAACCCCGAAGGTCATCTTGGAGGAGCTAACCCCGAGGCAAAGTAGTACTTCTTTGAACATTAATTCTTCTTTCAAAGTTATTAAGTGTTTTAAGGCTCAAAGTCTTTTGGTACATGTGTGTGTCTCCCGTACAATAACAAAGGTTATTTAACTGTTAAACCCTTCAGGTTATTGTTGTCTTCCCTTAAGTATTATCTGCAGACCTTTATTCACAGAGATTTACTGGAAACTGAAAGTTGAATTCATTGGAAACCAGGTGCTGGTAGTACTATATCGTCCACTAGTACCCACTAAAAATAATATAATGGCAGCAAGTGAAGACAAAAAAAAAGGAATGAGTTCTGCAAACTTTTAGCTTGCATGAATCGATGCAGTCGGCCATTTCAGAGCACAACAAGCTGAATTATCATCTTATCAAATGGATAAAGATGTTCACAAGCACTGTTATTTACTCATCCAGCAAATACAGAACAAAGTGAGCATTTATATGGAGTTTTGTTCCTGTCCACCATAAAGTATGTCCACTATTCACTCTCTGTTTTTGTTCTCCACTAACTTCTTACAGTAAGTAAAATACCTGGCTTCTCAGCTGCTAAATGCCCCTCAAGTTTACTGGTATTTGGTGCTAAGCACGGCGCATACCTTGTGTACAATTTGTTGATGGAAGCACTGAGAATGAAATAACACATGAACATGGTTTGTTCAAACTGTACAGTTAAATTACACTTTGTGGGTCGATTATTGAGATTGGCCCATTTCCCCATGCATCACATGTCAAAGTAATCACATGAGCCATTGTTATTGCAGAAAAAGTACATGCATTACCTGCAAACATGACATTTCTGGTGAAAAGAAAAATTTGCCTTACAATTTGCCTAGTAAAATGGCGATAATAGGATTTGAGTTGAAATAGATTGCATTTGTACTCATTCTTCCTCTGCAGGCTTTTTGAAGCTGGGCGACCAGTGTGAAAAGGGATTATATTATAGACTACTGTTTGAGTACTGTTTGATACCCCTGCATAATACTCAAAGCCTCCCTGTTAAATATTTCAATCATAAATACCCCAACCACCACCACTGTGCTCCCATTCATACCGCTCCATTTCATTACCATTTTCCCTATATCTAGGACATGCATAATCTTGGTTTTCTTTCAACTCTTCATCCAAATTTTTAGTGCAAGTACCTCACAGCTGTGGAACAGAAGCACAGTGAGAATGTACACATCATCAAGACTGGGGTTAAGGCAGCGCAAGAGAGAAACCACTGCATAACGAGATGGTAAAAGGAAAAAAAGGTAGAAAGACTGAGGAGAGGAGGAAACGAGAGCCATGGCAACGGTAATAAGTGACAAAAGCATTTCAGAGCATATTAGCGTCTTCATTTGATGAGGAGGTGTTCTATTTGCATGCAAAGTACCCAGACCCCTGCCATCGAGGGTCAGCATCTATCTATAACCAGCTTCCAATTCAACATTGCAGACATTCATCATGTTTTTTTTTCTTGCCATTTAAGTATTTCCTCTTCTCTTTTAAGCCTGTGTTCTTGAGTCCTTATCAGATCAGCATTAGTCTTCATTAGGGCTTTGCTTAAGACTGTAGATATCATTGATTGGCTGGTGATTTGTTATGTAAGTTGTCCACAGTGGAGATCATTCTGGCTTGGCATTGATGAGATCCTAAGCACCACACCCTGCACCCCATCCCCACCTTTTTGGCAGCTTGAAAATTACCTGCCTAAAAACCTATTCAAATTGGTCTGGAGTGATGGAGTCAGACAGACTAACAAGCCTGTGTAAATTCAGCTGAAGTTAGTGGAGTGTGATGCTGAGTTCAGAGGGTGGGATATTAAGGCTCAGCGTTAAGTTATGCTTGACCAGCTAATGTTTGTATTTTTCCTCCACAGTTGTCATTTGCTATCTGTACTAACTGCTTGGCACCTTAAGAGGGCTGTTGGGATTGTTCCCACAATCCAGCTCAATCCCTGAATATATATGTCACAATACTGAAAGCAATAGTACCCCCATGGTGAAAGAACCGACAATTTTCCACTGACAGTAAAAATTTTTTAAAATCCAGGGAGCCCACACAGTGTGCCAACTACAATATGACTTCAGTGACATCTACTACCATTTCAATTTTGAACACGTAGTGCTATAGCACCCTGGGGTTGAATATTTTGGATTAGTGTCTCCTCCAAATGGCAAAATGTATATGTGACTTGTAGAATGCCTCGTTCAATGATAATGGCATACCACTGTACAGCTTGTACCATGCAGCGATGCTTCTGAATGGACTGGCTGTTGCCATTTGTCATAATTACAGAGATGCTTTGGCTCAGAACCATTTGCGTGTCCACAGACACACACTTACGCAATACACAACACGCACACTTGGTTTAATACAATGGTGTACCTACTTATTCTGCTGTCCCATGAAATTGTATAGCCCTGGGTGTCTAATTATACTAATCGAATGCATACCGCCTGGCATTTATTCATACATTATTAATAGCAGAAACAATAGAATCTCTGATTGGATATACTGGCTTCCTGACTTCTCATCTTCTTACTCTTTCCCACTTATCTCCCACTCTATCTCTCTCTCTATCTGTCTTTTTCTCTCTGCCCCGTGACCTGCTTTCTTCTCTCTGTGACTTTTTTCCCCTTCACCTCCTATAATTTGCTTGTGGGTGTTGAGTAATTAGCATTCCTTTCACTTTTATTCTGATGTCAGAGCAGGGAATTTGAGAAATGTCCCATAAAGATTATATGTCCTGATAAGGTTATGTCTGAGACTCCATTAAAGAGATGGGCTGCACAATGGCTGTTTGTATCCTTCGGGAAAGAGAGGGAGTGTGTGAGAGAGAAAGACTGAAAATGACTACAGAAAGGGAGCTCATATATTACTGTAAAGACTGTATAAAACTGTATGTCACCTTTATCCATCTACGGCTGCATTTTCTGTTTTATTAACACCGACATCACATTGAGCAAATTGTCAATTAGTTTGGAAAAACTTCCACAACCTTATATACTATACTGTGCATAGTTATGATGAAACATTGAATACGCTAGTAATGTTTAGGTTACCACATACAGTCATGTGAAAAAGAAAGCTTTCACAGGACTCTATGCAGTCCTGTGAAAAACTAAGTACACCCCATGATTCAGTAGCTTGTAGAACCATCTTTACTATCAATAACGTGAAGTAATCATTTCCTTTATGACTTTATCAGTCTCTCACTGTAGAGGAATTTAGGCCCACTCTTCTTTGCAGCGTTGCTTCACTTCATTGAGATTTTCGGGCATTCGTATATTCACAGTTTTCTCAAAGTCCTGCCACAGCATTTCAATTCACTCTGTTATAGATTTGCTGATGTGCTTTTGGATCATTGTCCTGTTGCATGACCCAATTTGGGCCCAAGCTTTAGCTGTCGGGCAGGTGGCCTCATATTTGACTCTAGAATACTTTGGTATACAGAGGAGTTCATGGTTGACTCAATGACTGCAAGGTGTCCAGGTCCTGTGGCTGCAAAACAAGCCCAAATCATCACCCATCAAATCATTGTACTGTCATGAACTTTAACATTTAACATGCTAACTGAGGCCTGTAGAGTCTGAGATGTAGCTCTTGAGTTTTTCACATTTTCTCTGAGCATTGCACCTTGGACCTTGACCTTGGAGTGAATTTGTTGGGATGTCCACTCCTGGGAAGATTGTGGCATTGTGTTAACATACACCTGAATGCTCCAGAACAGCAAACTGTTAAAACTTCTGGTTTCATAGAGGTGGTCACACTTGCTGATGATCAATTAATAAAGTGCATTTAATAATCAACACCTGGCTGCTACTTACCCTCTTAATTCTTATGGAAGCAGTAAGGGTGTACTTAGTTTTTCACAGCACTGTCCTGTGAAAACTTTCTTTATCACATGACTGTAGTTTTTGGACCTGTAGTATTTTCTTATTTTCTTGTATAATATGCACATTTGTCATGATTTTGTTTATCAAATCGAACTAGATTTTGTCATTATTGAATGTTTGTTTGTTAAATAAGTTAAGAAACAGAACACAGCAAAATTTAGCTGTTGCCAATAGAGCTTTCAAACCCACAATATTGATTTAAAATAAATTGAATAAGACAAAGATGGATCAAGCTGTCGACTCTCATATTCTGGATCAGACTGTGGCATGAACAAGTATGGATGGATCTGAAAAATTGCCATTTCCAGTAAAGAACAAGGAATTATGTTTTTGATGAGGTTTTCAGTTTGTTTTTGGAGCTTCAAACCTGGCAAAAGGGTTGAGGCGATTCTCACAGTCACCTGAATTTAGGGACTGCGCCAAAGGCCAGTAAAAGTTTAATATGTTTGGGTTAGGTAAGGGTAAGGGTTAGGATCCCCCTAACCCTAACGGCTGACACATAAAGGACAAATGATACTGTACATTCAGTATTACATTTTGCATTGTTTTACACTTTGTGCATCTGTGATCACAGTCAAATGCTTAGGCATTTTGCATAAAGAAATCGAGCCTTGAATATTCAAATATCAGATGTTGCAGTTGTGCATGACTGTGAAAAAATGTTTTTGTGTTTGCAGTGGTGGGGAGGGACTGTCTCCCCACTAGATTTCCAAAGCAAATGACTCTATGAGAATACTGTGGAGCTATGGGGTTTCGTAAATTACGGTGTTTTTGTGGAATTTCTTTGAAAACAATTTATTGCAAGCCGGGAAATCTACTATAATTATAGATGAGTCAGACCTTAAGACTATAACAACTTTATAAAGTTCTGTCTGGCAGCTCAATCGCAAAAACAGAACTAGGGGGTTGTAGCCAGCCCTTCATACCTTCTGAGGTTTGTGGTTTAAGTCAATATCAATTCTGAGAGCTTTCCTCCTTTAAGGCTAAGTGCTGGAGTCATCATTTTCTAGATGGATCATGTAGGCTAACTTCATTTGGGTATCATTTGTATTTCCACATGAATTGTATTTTAGACCTACATGCCTCAGTATTACCCGATGAAAAATGATTTGCGTCACTGGAAAGCATTTCATTTAAGTAAACCACCACTTCTCTCCCTCTCTGTCTCTTATCCTGGATAATACTTGATGCGTATTGAGCCCTTCTCTCCCTTCATGCCTATAGGGATTTTTATTGATTCATGTATGGGAAATACCTTGTCCTCTGTCTTGGACAGGATGTCACCCTCTCTTTTTCCTCTGATGTCTCTTTCCCATAGGATTTAGATGTGTCATAGTGGTGTGATGTTTGATGTGGTGATGCCACAGTGATCTGGCAGCTGACTGGACACTTCTCCCAGAGTGGATGACTTAATCCATCATTCTGAGCAGATGTTTATCTCCCCTCACAACAGGACAAAGTGATAGACATGCTGTGGGAATACAAAGATGAAGGTTTACTCGAGAAAACTAGCCTGCTAGTTAGTTAGCCAGTCGGTGATTGACTGAGTGAATGTGTCTACTATAACTCACCCCTGTTCTTTCTTTTTCCTATTTCTACAGACTCTCCAGTTGGGTTGCTATGGCAGCCGTGGTCCCTCCCTACTTTTTCCTGCTGTGTTGGCTGCTCCGAACGGCTAGCTCGGCTTTCCCAGAGGAACCAGGGCCCCTCAACTTTATCCCTACTGAAGGTTTGACCTCCTCACTTTCTCACCCTATAGCCTTTTCTCTCACATAGGACGTGATGTGAAGTGTTGGGTTGCAGCCAGATACACATGATGATGAATTGGGAGGAAGGCTATGGAAAAAGGTTAAGGTCATAATGGTGGCTGTGGAGTTTAGACATGCTCTCACACAAAAGGTGTTGACTGCCTTGCAGGCCAGGAGGTGTGGGGTCATGCTCAGGAATGAGACCGAAGTCATGGAAGGGGCTCTTGTATTCATGACTTTCCCACACACGCTCTCATACCCTCAAGAGAAACACTCAGACTTTGTGGCTCCGTACCAGCTTGGTAGTCTCCATCTTAGACCAGACCTAGATTGACTGCAGTTCAATAATATTGATTGGTGGTTTTCCAGCTAAGTCCAGACCCTTCTCCGTGTATCTATACACAGTTGAGTGTAGATGTGTCAGACTACTGAGAGCTACGTATTGGCTTGGCTACAGTAGACCCAGCAGGTATAAGTGAAAGCAGAAGGCTCACCCAATCACAATGGGTCTCAGGACAGAGTGATGCAGACACTGGAGTAAAAAAAAAAATAAGGCATACAGGATAGGAATAAAGTAGAATAGGAATAAAGTAAAATATAAAAAATGAAAAAGAAGAAAGCAGATGTGTTGACTGTATAGGGTGGGAGATATAGAAGTAATGATGGCAGAGAAGAGAGTGCATGAAAGGATATCAGATGAATATACTTTTATTCACCTTGTCAAGGTCAAAGACAGTTAACTATACTGGCTCTCTGTAGGAATCGATCTTATAGCTGTTATGTAGCTGTTATATTTATTTTTGCACATCTGTGGTACAATATGACAGAAAGTCACTGAAAATGTTTTATCACTTTTATCTTTGTCTCCCTTGCGGTTCCTCTTCTTCAATGTACAAGACTGAACATTTACCTTTTTGATATTTGTTTCTGTCTTTTTGAATTATCTGAATCAGTTGGCAGAACATGCATTGCCAAACTTGTCAACAAAAAGCTGCATGTAAATGAACAATCCATCAAAAGTGAATCTCAATCAGGCAACAAACAAAAACTTCTGAATATAATGACATATGGGGTGCAGTTCAGACATCTTTCATTTTCTGATTATTTGTTTGGGCTCCCCTCCGTGTCTCGGTATGCTTAATGTAGCGGATCGGCTGTTCTTTCATATGCAGATCTCAAATGCTGTCTCCACTTCACCTTGAATACCTGTTACTAAAGCTGAACTGTCAAAACAAACTAACGCAAAACCACTTTTATGATGAGTACTTTTGGCAAAGATGGATGTCCATTTCAGAGAAGACATTGTGTTTGATTCTCTGACAGTGGTGAGAAGATACCCTGTGTTTCTGGGCCGACCGCACAGAACATGGCTGAGACAAGAGCCTCTACACGTGCAGAGGATCCTTCAAGTCAATCGGACACTCTACATTGGAGCGAGGTACAGCATAATCCAGCACACATGCAGACACATACTAATGTACATATACACAATTTAAAGCTATACCTAAAAATAGGCTTTTAAAAATCTGGGATTCTTCATACATGCATGTAGAAATATATTGCAGCTTTGTCAGAGAAGTTTTAGTTTTAATATCTCGTGGATTGTTTGTTGTCACTATATTTGTTACCAAATAACCTTTGGATTAGGACACAAGAAGTGACTAGCAGCAATATCGTGACCAGAGACCACTGAAAGTCAACGTTCTGCAACGTTCGGCGACTTCAAGCGACTATGTGTGAAATATCCGCTTTTCTCAACTCCAGCTGCATCCACACAGGAAGCGCTTCACAGCAATGTGGCAACTAGACATAGAAAGTCAATAACATTCAGCACCTTCAAGTGACTACAGGTCAAAAAACTGCTGGCAACGCCAAGTGGGCGGGTCCTGAGATAAACTTTTCTCAACTTTGAGGCAAGTAATTGAAGTGACTACCAGTGAGAGCGCAGGATACCAGTGATTGACATATGATCGGGTGGTAACATTAGAGGGTTACCTAGACAACCGGAGCCTGAAATGTCCGCTAGCGACCAGCTGTCAGCTTCAAAGTGATGTGAAACAAGCGAATTCTAGGTGAACGATTGAAGAGACTGCCAACGAGAGCACAAGATACTGCTGACTGACATGTGACAGGGTCATTAATATATTACAGGGTTACCTAGGTAAATGGAGCCTGCAATGTCTGCTAGCGACCAACCATTTACTGCAAAACGATGCACAACGAGCAAATTGCTCTTTGCCGGACACTACTTAAGCTGCGTACACACTGGAAGTGACATGGCAATCAGAGACCATAGAAATGAAATGAATGACCTTCTGTGACTTCAAGCGACTACAGGTGAAATAATGGGAAATGGGCAATTCAATTCAATTCAATTCAATTCTATTTATATAGTGCCAAATCACAACAACAGTCACCTCAAGGTGCTTTATATTTTAGGGTAAAGACCCTACAATATTCCCAATACAGTGGGAAGGAAAAA
>VUQI01028758.1:6782-18329 GCA_015106735.1 Paratilapia polleni | reverse complement strand
TAGGGCGTCGTCTGATTGTTGGGGTTTTCTGTCTAATATTGTAGGGTCTTTACCCTAAAATATAAAGCGCCTTGAGGCGACTGTTGTTGTGCTTTGGTGCTATATAAATAAAATTGAATTGAATTGAATTCAATTACTGGGTTATAGAAAAATGTAAATGCGTAATGCATTACTGATCCCATTACTGATCCAATCAGTAATGCTTTACTTTGGAACATTGACACCCAAACAGGGTGTTGACCCAACACTGGTGTTGACCCAGCCTCCAAATTCCCCAGATCCCAGTCAGATCACACATCTGAGGTATACACCTGAACAAGTCCAATCCACACAGGCCCACATCCTTCAACCCACAGGACCTGCTGCCACAGCACACCTCAGAGGTCCTGTCTCCATATTCTAATGGTTCAGAGATGTTTTGGTGAGATCATGCTGACCTACACAGAATTAGGCAGGTGGATGGTTAGTATCCATTGGACCATAGGAGTTACTGACAATCAACCTAGAGTTGGCTGATAAACTCTAGCCACCAGCCCACTAATGCGGCATCTTAGGATTTTTTCTGGTATGCCTGATGGCTAGTACACTCAGTAATGTCCATTCAGCTAATACTGAGGCAAGGTGTGCATGATGGATAGAGAGACTCTTAACTAATATGTTATGAAATCACTTAAATCTGTCAAAAACATACCAATTTTTGTCACAGGACTAAATATAAAACTAAATCAACATAAGGTGCCGAAATTAACAGTGATTTGTACTGATATCTCAAAAAGAGAGATAGCTGCATCACACTTTTTGCATTTTGAATAACTGGCAACATTGTGTTGAAAAAATATATCACATATACAGATTTTTGGTGACATTTATGTTACCAAAACTTTGCTCAAACTTTCTTTTGTAACTTTTCAACCCACAGAATCCAATAGCAGGGCTTCATAAAGTTAGTCACACTTACATGTGACCTACTCCAAAATGTGTAAAAAGGCTGTCAAGGTGATCTCTTTTGCTCTACCCAAATTGCTGCACTTCTTAGTGACAGTATGACTGCTGCTGCTTGCATGCAGCTAGCATGAAATGCTGCAGAGAAGCACACACTATTAGCCAAATTCCAAATATTAAATATTCATGTGCTGTATTACATTGTTGTTATATTGTTGGCTGACTACACAAATCCGTTGTCAACTGTATAGAAAAACACATTAGTGTTTTCATTGACAATGACCTAATAGTAGTAATGTCACTTGTATTTAGCTCCTCACAGCAATTGACTGGACACTGTCTCACACTTCCTACTGTATCGCTAACCTTGGTGGCTTTGAGGGGTCAGGCGCCAGAATTCTGGGAGGGTTAGTTCCCTTGCTCATTTCCCATGCCAGTTCAATGTGGTCTCATCCAGAGGCCAGCAATTATTTCCCTCAGCCTGCCCAAGGTACACTGCTGCTTTTGTTCCATCTCTCCATCAGCTCTGAATACAGTCCCTGAGTCAGACAAACCTGTAGCGTATGCTATCAGAACTCTTTGTGCTGATTCTTAGCTTCCCCTTCCTGGATCCCCATATAACAACAGAGGAGAGGCACCACTGTAGGCAAAGAGTCTGCTTCTGCTTTTCCCTTAGTGGAGGCTCAAGAAACTCAGCTAACGTCTAGCAAAAACTAGCATCTGGTTCACTATTTAAATTTATGTTGGTCATTGAAGTTGGTATGGCCCTCAGACCTTACTTGACCCAGTTTTTAAAGCTGTGAATTTTACATTACGGCTGACACTTTCCCAGAGCCCACTATTGGTATTAAGATATCTGAATGGGATTTTCCTACCATACAGGCCGTCATATTTTCTTTTCATTTGATTATGGCTACTCAATAATGCTAGGCAAAATTATTAATAGCTTCAAGTGATCAAATAAAGGACACTGCTTGCCTGTAAGACAATGCCTGCTCTCCTTTATTTGCTAAGAAAATTGACATTATAGTACAGATGGTAGTTAGCATAAACTCACTAATGTGGTAAATAAATGGTGACACAATGACAAAACAGAGGTAAAATTGGATTTGCATGTGGTTGGGTCTTTGAGAATCTGCCTGTGTACACTGCAGGATTTGTGCTTATTTTAGACATATTTTACTGAAAAACAGCTCCCTGCGACAGACTGGTGACCTGTCCAGGGTTTATCCTGCCTCACTCCCTGTGACAGCTGGGATAAGCTCCAGCACCCCTGCAACCCTGAACTGGATAAGTGGAAGAAAATGGATGGATGGATGGACAACTTCATACATCCTCACAGATTTGAAAATGTGGTGCCCCCATCTGTGCTGCCCACTGCAAAAAATGGAAACAGCTCTTTTAAAAATAAATCCATGACGATATGTATCACTCTTACCATCTGCCATTTGTGGTCAAACTGAAATGTGACTTGGTTCTTTGAGGCAAAGCTTTTCTTAGCCTGAACAATGCTAATGACTTGGAAAATCTGGTGATGAATGATTGGAAATGTAAGGCACTGACTGAGCACTTCTAGTATTTTCTTGGACTGTTTGTGTTGGTTTGACAAGAAAACCTCTAGTGTCCATCTGAATTATAGTCTGGCATGATCAAAGGTGGGAGATGAATAAGACTCAAAACGTCACAGGGAGGAGGTTGTGGTGGGTGGATGGGCCAACAAATTATGCAAATTTGACACTAAAGCCTCCTGCTTGTTTCCTATCTATGGTGAATGTTACTTTCTTTTAACCATGACTGTGGTAAATGAGTTTTAAACATTGCTAGTGAAGACTCCCAGACTCAAAAAGGTATGCATTTTATACTAAACCTTGACGTTTTCCAAACCATGACTTAGCCAAAGCGATAGCCATATGAGCAGTCACTAAACTCAGAAACATGACATACAACATGGAAGCTGTTGTGGTTGACAGCTGCTACTGAGATTATCCTTAATCTGGTTTTGGAAATTATTGCTACATTTGAGTTAAAAATCTACCCCTGGTGATAAAGAGTAAAAGCAAAACAATTGTGAAAAACAACTTTTAAAAGGGGTTTAATTTGTGTCCACAAGTGCGCTGGCAGTGGAATGTTGACCTGCTCTGAGCAGCAGGCAAAAGGTGTAAAATACAGTGACTGTTGATTTTGAGTGACACTTTTCAAGACATAGAAACACCAGACAAGTGTAGTGTGTGGGATCTTCCTCAGTGTTGTGACAATGTCATGCAGAAACAATATTTCTGTAGGAAGATATAGCCCTCTGTCCTTTCTCGCTCTTAACTTAGTTTTTCTGTTCATTGTAATGCCTGCAATGGACAACCACATAAAAAGCTCATATTTTTAAACATACATTGTACATTCCAGCTATGAAGGACACCAAGTGCATTTTATTATGCAAAAATTACAACCTGCATTAGAGGTTAATGCTTTTGAAGTACAGTATTTGTGTTATAAAAGCTGGATACTGTGCCGCTGGTGGTTCAGAGCACTGGCATCTTTTCCCTGCTAAGCACTAGTAAATAATATTTTGTTGAAAAGTTTTTGTGTTTCTGTTTTTATTAAACCTCTTAAATGTGTGTCTGGAGATGGGCTGACCTGAGCTGATTTGCCAACTTAGTTTCAGTTACATTTTATTGTCAAAAGTATACAGGCAATCGTAATGGCACTGTAGAGCATGGAAAACCATTCCAAATATATTTCAGCACTGGGTGAAAGCCTCAGTCACCTTTTGCATTTGGGCTCAAGCTGGATTTAAACATACCTCCAGTTTCTCACTATTTCCAGCACTGTGGAGTATCAGTGAGTAGCCTTCAGAAATGACTGCTGCATCCTCATGTCTGACATTGCTAGGATATGCTTTGCTGCCTTTTAGCTTGTCCCTGATCGTGAGTCTGACCTGACTCACCCATCCTTCTCTTAAAGCCCCAGATAACAGCAGCATTCTAAGAGACACAAAGCTTTCCTTGATTCACTCATTTTAAACAGACTATTACACAGGCATCTATCGATCCTGAAAAAAAAATTAAATATAAGGAAGTGAGCTTATTCAAATGTTATCTAATTTGTTTTAAGCAGCCCCTTTTTTGACATTCAGTTGCATTTGTAATTGACGGCATTAACCGTTGAGACAAAATGGTGATTCCCGGTTATTTCCTAGTGTTCCTCGTTGAAGTTTTCACATACTATTTTAGAATTCTCACAAGTTTTTTTTTTGTTTGTTTGTTTGTTTGGGTGTTATTGTTGTTGTTTTTTTTTCTTTTTTTTAATTTTCAAAAACATGTTCAAGTTTGATTGGTTGTTTGGGTACTAATCAGCTATGACATTTGCATTTGGTTTGGCCAGTTTTTGTTGTTTTTATTAGTTATAAGAGCATACATGTTGTAGTGATATTAGATTTTTCTTCACCTTTTCCACATTTTAATCTCAAACAGAAAAAGGGTCCTTCAATGCCTGCATCATCCAACCAAATCTGTAATATTTATTATGGGAACTGTATATCTTAGTCATTCAGTGCACACAGTCCCATACACCAAGACACTAAAATACTGTTTAAAACCTGCTGTTTGATCCATACTGAAACATGAGATGTTTTAGGTGTTAAGTATTTATTTATTTATATTTTTTTGCTGCATAAAGAAAAAAACATATTAAAACAAACATCTTAAAAATAAGCTGAATATTTACTCATTCATCAGACTTCAAATATGTTTTTTGATTTATTTTTTTATTTTTTGTAGAAAAAGAATAAAACTTCTGAAAAAAAGCTCTGGTGTGAAAAATCTAAATCTCATTATACATGCTCCTCCTATGTATGCTCAGACACTTAAAACCTAAATTTACTCTACACAGTGCTTTCATTTGTGTGTTATTTCAATTTATTTCGAACTCATTCATTTAAAAGTATTCCTGGTTAAGAATAGCTGAAGTATTTTCCATTTAGACTTTTCTTAAAACAAGAAGAAAAATTTCTGTTGTGGCCACAGTACTGCACTGTTTTCTGAGCAGTGCCTCTTAAAATATTATCTCTCAACGTCTAAAAATGAAGAGGTATACACGGTAGATTGGATTTGATCGCTTTTCTTTCAGGAAAAGAAGATTTTAATGGGCGGCCGTTTTGTTAATGAAGATGTTTAGCAGTGCAGCTTGCGCTTACAGCAGGTAGCAGAATGTAGGTAACCTGACACAGCATCTGCACTAACATGACACCCAATTAACCACAGTCTATCCATCCAGGCATTTAACCAGAGCTGCTGTTCGGCCTCATGTGTGACGGTTCACAGAGAAACACGCTTCAAATATACAGTTAAACTCCTTATTGTCGTCTTTGTTAACTGTCAAAAAAGTAAGAATCGTAGAATTCTGACAGAAAAGCCACAGACCAAACTCCATTCGTTTTTTCTTTTTTACTTCAGTTAAGAAAGTTACACAAAAGGTGGCAAATTTGTTGACAATAAATAATAAATTATTTTGTTGCACGGGAACAAAGAAAACATTTTCTTCCGGAGCTAACAGTATTTTTTAACTTATTATTAATTTACACATCTTTGGGAAAGAAAAAAAAAAAAAGATTGGACGGACACTAACTCGCACAAATGTCCCACGAAGCTTGTGGCAAAATAGAGGTATACCTTGTTGCAAATGCTTTAGTACTTGGGTCTTTAAGGAAATCGTGTAATTAATAGAGAAAAGCAGTGCTTCCCCCCACCCACCCCACCCAAATGGTTTATTATATGATGAGGTGTGTGTATCGAATTAAAAAAAATCACCAGTCATTGTTTCCTATTCAAAGTAGCGTACAGCATTTCGCAAGTACAGGATTTAGACTTGTCTCCTATTCGGAGGTCCCATTTATCGATGGAGCCAGGTTCATGTCTTCTGTGTTTGGCAATTTGTAACCATGCTAGTGAACGGGCAGCACCGACCGCGAGACGCATCCGTCTATCTCCTCTGGACATTAGAATGGGTGGCTGTGATAAAATCCCATGATTGTCTTCACAGTGTCAAAATACAACCAGGGGGGTTGCTTGGTGCAGTCGGGAGGGATGGTATGAAAGGGGCTATGTGTTCAGTTCAGTCCGTCCACGCAGCGTCGGCTCAGGCTTCGATAGGGCTAGATACCATGCTGTTCGGCGTGTCTGGAAGCTGAGACGACATAGACGCTACTTCGCTGCCTGTCGAGTTCGAACCCGGTCCTCCCTCCGAGAAACTAACCTGTAGGGCACATCAAGCAGCGGTTAGAAACTCTAAATCATGACTGGAAACTCAAATTCTTTCACACGCTCACACTAAAATGTGGACGATTACATCTACTCACAGGCAGCTCACTGCTGCCCAGTACCTCTGCAGCACGCCGCAGAGCGGTCCGGCCAGAAAGAATGATGGTTAGAAATCCATCATACTGAAAATCAACTGTCGGTGTCAGTCATTATTATTATTATTACTATAATTATTATCATTATTATAATTGTAGATTCATTCAGGCTACTGCTTTGCAACGAAGCAATAATCTGATAAAACAAGAAAGGATGACTTGATGTTCGGTCTGATGGCTATCTGTGTTACTAAATATGAAAGTCTACGAGTTTGTAAATAGAGGGGAAAGCAGAGGCTGTCTGCAGGTTTTAAAAACCACATTCAAAACACTGACCACTTGTGTGAGGTCTAATAAATGGGATTAAATATATCTTTGATATAAAAATGAACATGAATCATACGGCACTTTCAGTCTCTCAATTTCAGTCTCTCCATAGCTTCAAATAGCCTCCCAGTGTTTACACAATCCGTAACCGTTCAGTTGTCTAAACACAACTCAGCTTTACCGCAACTAATGAACAGATGAGCTACATATCTCTCTCCAGTTTTCAACTTATGTGAGGACACTGGTGTTGTTTTGTGTCCACCTACAGTGTCGTGCCTCTGTGCTGAAGCTCATTTTACGATATTCATGTGACTGTGTCATGCTATCTGTGCTGCGTCACAATGAAAGTGATATAAAGAATGAAATAAATCTCGAGCATCACCGGTCACAGTGGTTATGTGTCTATTTCGACATCAGGTAAGTCCCAGACTGGACAGATGGTTTTTGAGCGACCCGTTGCTAAATTCTAAAAAGCGAAGCAGTTGTGATGACTGACATAAGCAACATAAGCAGTCTTTAGAGCTGAATAATTGCAGGCCGCTCAAAGTCATAACCTAGAGCAGCTGTACTCCATTAAAATGAGCACTTCATTTTAATTGTTTATATCCACCGGAAAAAAAATTATACATATATATATATATATATATATATATAGGCGTTTTAAATTTGTGGAGAAACAACTGAAGTTTGATTTCATTGTAGGATTGTCAGATTGTCGGGCTCCGTGTTCCCTATGCTAAAACCACAAAAGGGTACTCACAAAAAAACAGCACACATTTGCAGTTTCAAATTGTTATTTGGGGGGAAAAAAACGAAAAAAAAAAAAAAAACTTTATAACGCGGATAAAACTAGTAAGGTGGAACCACTGCAGGGAAAATGTTCAGAGTAGAAGTTGAATGTCCCAAAATACTAAAATAACAGCATTTTAGTTTCCTTAGTAATGTCTTACTGTGTAAGCGAACAGAAAATCACGAACCAGTTGCTGGAAAGCTGGTTGGTCAATGTCGCTCTGCAGCGCGAAGTCGCTGAGGACCTTCCAGGGAGGCTGGTAACTCTGCACCTCCACCGGGTTGGCCTGAATGCCTCCATCGTGCCGCTCCGGACTGGCTGCCACCATCGGGGTGCCTGTCATTCCCTGGATGTTCTGCAAAAAAAGGATGCGTCTTGGTCAGCACCATACACGGTTTTTACTGTAGGTGATTACAGATGATGAGGTGTGAGGTCCTCACGTGCACGCACGCCATCAGTCAATCAACAGAACAATCAATAAACAAGAAATAGAGACATATATACAGAACTGATTCGTGTGTGTGTGTGTGTGTGTGTGTGAGTGAGAGAAAACTTGCTGCGTACTTTGCGCATGCTTGACCTCAGAGCTCTGCGTGAGCTCGTGCACGCAGTGAGCCTTCAGTTTATGCCAGCACAAACCACTTGCCTCTTATAACACCCCTGTTCTTTACTCTGAGAGGAACTTAGGATTTCGGATTTAATGAATAAAAATGACTTCACAATTCTGAAAGCCTTTTGTTGTGTCGTGCTTTATAGAGACCGTCTTAAATTTGCTCAGGGGTTAACACCACATTAATGACGTAAGCAACCTACACACCAAGGTGCGACATTTAGGGCCTCTTTGATCAAAGAATACAAAAGTGTTGTAGTTCGTTCCGTGCCTATTTATAACAATGCATAATGTGTAAGAGTGTTTTATCCAGTTAAGAAGCCGTACACAAGTACCAAACACTTACCGTCTTGTCGCTGGACTGCTGCTGTTGTAGCTGCTTCATAAGCTGGCTTCTCTTCTTGTCCTTGCACCGCTTATTCTGGAACCAGACTCGGATCACTCGCGGGCTAAGACCGGTCATCTCCACCAGCTGCTCCTTCATTAGGGCGTCAGGCCTCGGGTTGGCGTTGTAGCAGGTCCGGAGCGTGTGGAGCTGCTTCTCGTTCAGCACCGTCCGGACCCGGGTGGTCTTTTCGGGCTGTTTGTGGACGTGAGGCCGCAGAGCAGGCTGCCGAGCGGAGATTGGTTCTGCTGTTGAGAAAAAAAATTCAAAAACAACCCATCAAAGGAAAAATCGATTTATCTGTCTGCAGAGTACAAACACAGACAAATATGAGCAAGTAGGCTGTTTGGACGGACAGGTTAGCCTTTTAAGCTTGAAGTCTTTTCCATCCACACAAGCTTCGGCAGCACCTGCTTCACAACTTTCTGAATTACGAGTCTGTTTTAATCATCCATGCAGAAATGTTTTGGATTTAGAACACTTTACAAACACGCGGATATTTTTATTTTACCAAATAAGTGTTTTGGTGAAATAGGCTTTTTTCCTTTGGTTTAATGAGTTTCAGGTTTCACTGAATATTAGCTCAAAATGTGGGAGAAGCGCAGCTCTGACTGACACATCGGAACCAAGGTCATTACATTAACAGCAGCAGGGCAGTGGGCTGCCTCAACCCATTAAAAACGTGCAGAGCAATGAGCATCATTTGACCAAAAGCAATCATGAGGACCAATAGCCATGTTTAGTAATCCTCCCCCAGCAGTGATAATTTGGTGTATTTCGGACAGAAGCTTCCATTAGGCCTACATCTAATCTTCCGAGCCCAGCGTGACCTGCAGTGGTCTGCAGAAAAGAAGATGCAAAACCCAAAAGGAGAGCAGACACAAGTCCACTAAAAACAAACCCAACAAACCAAATATGACGCCACTCTTTGTGGTTCCCTTTGATTGAATTACATTAAAATAGAGATCAAACATGGGCAGTAAATCACTCTGACAGCCTGTGTATGAACAATTTGAAACACAAGAGCTGCAGTTGAATTAAACATAAAATATCACTCTGGTATCTCATGGAAAGTCACTTTCGGAAATTACGTTTATTTTTAAGGTCAGTCACAAAAAAAGAGAGAAAGGGGGAAAAAAGAAAAAAAAAGAAAAATGCAGAAAACACAAAAGTGAGAGTTTGAGACACCGTGCTAGTTAAAGTGTGTTTCCAGCAGGAGCAGTCCTACCTGCCATCTGCAGCGGTCTGGCGGGGTGCAGCGGGCTAAGCGGGTCCCCGGGGCCTAGGCTGGCCCGTTCCACCACATCGTGGTCGGCTCGGCAGAAGAGCCCGTCTTCCCGCAGAGCGAACTCGTCCCCCGGAATGAGCTGCCGGCTGCAGGCCACGCAGCGGAAACACTCAATGTGGTAGACCTTGGAACGGGCCCTCATAACGAAGTCGTTCTTGCTGAAGCCGATGTTGCATTTAGCGCATTTAATCCCGTATAACCTGCGAGGCACATATACGCACACATACATGGCTGGATCACTTTGACTACAGTCAGCTCAGTCGCTAAATAATAATAATAATAATAATCCATCCATCCATCCATCCATCCATCCATCAATTTCCTTCCGCTTGATAATAATAATAATAATAATAATAATTTCAAAATGGGCTTTTTGTGATTATTACGAATAAGTAGAGATTAAAACATTATTATTATTATTGTTATTATTATTATTATTATTATTATTATCCCATTGATAATATCATTCCAGTATAGATGTTTTTCAAAGCGATATTTTGTCACCTTGTAAATGAGTTTAGTAGAAGTTTAACAGGAATTTTGTCATTAGAGAAGTAAGTTGTCTGCTGCTGGCCAAATCAGTGACACGCTGTACCATAAATAAGCTTTAGCTTAGGGTTTATTTCTCTGTGATTTTTTACAGTTTGTTCCTGACTATCGTGAATTGAATAGTAGACTAAACGAGTTATGTAAACCTTATGGGTATTGTTACAGATTATTAAACTACATCTTACCATCGGATCACGAAATACTGGCACTGCTTTAAACATAGGCTGCTGTATCAAGTAACTGTGATCGTAAGATTTAAAATAAAATCGTGTTAACCCACTGAAAATAGGACTCCAAGGAAAGTAAACCAGTCCGAATGATCTCAACCTGATGTTGTAAAGTATCAAAACAATATAATTCCAGTTGTCGTGCAGCTCCAGTTCCTGTGGTAATAGGGGGTCGTCCCGTCCCGTCCCGGCCGTCCTACCTGATGTAGTCCCGTTTACAGTAAGTCTTTCCATCCCTGACGAAGCACGTGCAGGACTCGTCCAGGTACTGGCTGCACTCGGCGCATTTGAGACAGGCGGCGTGCCATTCCAGGTCCGGTGAGACCCGCAAGATATACTGATCGTGGATCTGGTTCCCGCAGCCCACGCACAGAGACACCAACCGCTTCTCTGGAACGCCAGCATAAGAAGGACACATTACACACTCTTCAGCACAGTGTATTGTTATTATTATTATTATTATTATTATTGTTGTAAATTCATTTATTTTTTATTCATTTATTTTTTTAATGAAGGCTAATATATAGGTAACATGACTTTAACCATCAGACTATAGAATTCTTTTTCTACATAGAGTTTAATAGGGCAAAGTAATTCATTGTGTCTGCAGACATGACGGTGCAACTAAATCAACTCTTAACTTATGTAGAATTAAGTTCCAGTATCGCATCCCAACAAGTGTCTTACTTTTCGGCGGATCCCCCATGTCTCCCATGTCCACAAAGTAAGGCGACGTTAGGTCCACTGTCACAGCGGGCTGCGGAGCCTGGAAGCCTGGGCAAGTCCTCCGCTGCCGGGCTGCCGGACCAGGAGCTGTACTGTCCGGCTCTGAAAGGGAGTGTGTGTATGTGTTTGTTCCCAGTGTGTGTGGAACTCTGATCCTGACAAGCGGCGGGGCTGACGTAGGACATCAGCACGTCATCTGCATGAGCAGCTGATTGGCTCTGTAGACCCTGACCAGCACAAACCACACACACACACACACACACTGGCACACTTACTGCTGCATTATATCAGTTGTTTTTCAGCTTTGATTTCTCTTTTCTGATCTGTTAATTTTTTCTCTTATTTTTTTTCATCTT
>VUQI01028757.1:0-16205 GCA_015106735.1 Paratilapia polleni | reverse complement strand
AGTCGCCAATAATCAGAGTTTTTTCCTCAGCAGGTGTGTCGCTGAGTGGGGAAAATCAATTTGAAACGTGAACGGTTGGTGGTGTACCGTGGGCTTTTGTTTCGGACTACGCTTCCTCCTCACTGGCACCCAGCCGGCCTGATTCCCGGCTGCTCAGGTCCTGCTGGGATAGACCAAATACTGATTTCTGAACACTTCCTAAGTTAAAACATTAGTAATGTGTTGTTTAAAAATGAATATGAACTTGTTTTTTTGCATTATTTGAGATCTGAAAACACTGGAGCTTTTTTGGTATTCTGACCATTTTTCATTTTCTGCAAATAAATGCTCTAAATGAAAATATTTGTATTTGGAATTTGGGAGTTATGTTGTCAGTAGTTTATAGAATAAAACAAAAATGTTCATTTTATTCAAACATATACCTATAAATAGCAAAATCAGAGAAACTGATAATTTTGGAGTGGTCTCTTAATTTTTTCCAGAGCTGTATTAGTTTCCTCTGGGTTATAATAAGAATTGCACAGTTTGAGTACCAGCTGTGCTCTACATAATGTTTCTGCTGTTTCAAGCCAGCCTGAGATACAAACCAGAGCCTGTCCTAATTGTCTGTGGCAGTATAGAGTGAGCTCACGTCTGTAAGCCTCTTACAGTAATTCACCTGCTGCTGAGCCGACACCACAGCCGAGCAGGCAGAGCCGTGCAGGACGGACACTCCTCGCTTCCAGCTCCCAGAGATGGTTTTCCAGCTGCTCTTGTGACTGTTTCCAGACGTCCGCGACGAGACCCTGAGGTCGGACAGAGATGCTGGGTGGAGATGTGGTCGCCGTGTGGGAGGTAGCGCTCAGTGATGGAGTTTATAGGATCGAGTTCGCTCATGGCACCACGACTGGGAAAAGGATTGTTTATGTCAACGGAAAGGTGAGATCTTGTCTGTTTCCAGGACAGCATAGTGGGGAGTTCCCAGTGTTTTTTGGTATGTGACCCATAAAATTTATGGTTACTTTTGATCTCATACTGCAGATTCTGCCATGAGTTGTAAGCCAGTGTGTTTTTTTCCCTTTAATTTTAGTGCTTTGACCAGGAATTTATAATATGAAACGTTACACTTGGAGAAAAATTGGTGCATTTTGTCACCCTTCATGGTGATGAAACCTCATGTTAGAAACCATCAGTGTATCTGCTCAATTTAAAATGATACTGGACACTACATTTAAATTTTGTGCCTGGAAAGGTGCTTGAAAAGATTCAAGATCTGTATCCTCCAAACTCTGACGTTATCGTGTCCTGTGAAGAACTGAGGCGTGATTTTAATCTGAACAGAAAACGTTTCTTTAAATATCTTCACATGGAAACTTTTGTAAAAGTACATCAACGTAATTTAATTAGCAGACCGTCACAAATGCTTGTTAAAATAATGACTCCATGAAAAGTCTCCAGCTGGTAATCCAACCTTGTCTGAATGAGCACTTTTAATACTTTAAGTACATTTAAAGTTGATGCATTTACTTTATTTTACATTTGCTTTACCTTTTGTTTTACTGTGATATTAATACTTCAGTATAAGGCCTTCCGTCATCAGTTTTTGTGTTTAGCTGAGGTGAATATACAAACTGATGGAAGTGTATGAAAACAGAGCAGCAGGTGTTAATCCGTCTGTCGTGAAAGCGCCCGTGTCTCTAACATGTTTCCTCAACAGGAAGTCGTCAGAAAAGACTGGATGTTCAAGCTGGTTGGAAAGGAAACCTTCGCGGTCGGCAGTTCGAACACTAAAGCCACCATCAATATCGAGGCCGTCAGCGGCTTCGCCTACGAGTACTCGCTGAACATCGACGGGAAGAGCCTGCAGAAGTTCATCGACAACAGAGCCAAGGCCACCAAGACCTGGCTGCTCAAACTGGGCGGAGAGGACTACAGGGTCGTCCTCGGTGAGCTCATCCACTCAGGTTTTTACCTGCAGCTGCACGCTGTAGTCCAGTGTTTGCAGGAGGAAATGTAGGTGAGGACAGTGCAGTCTAATCTGCTCAGGGTGAGGTCAGTGCAGCTATCTTTGGAAAGGAAACAACCAGCCGCAACCTAGTTAGACTACAGAAACCAAACCTAAAGGATGGATTAATGAAGGCTGGGAGCCCAAATGGAAACAGAGAACCTGACCTTAATGCAGGAAAGTACCCATAAAATCAAAAGCCATGGAAAGGAGACACAGCACCACCAAAATTAAATACAAATCAACTTAATGATGCAGAAAAATATCAGAAAACTATACAAAGGAGTCACAAAATGACCAAAAGAAGACACAAAATGGCCAAAGCAACCAAAATGGAATGCAAAAACACTAAAGAGAGACACAAAATAACCAAACTAAAGCTCAGAATGACCCAAATAGGATTGAAAATGGCTAAAATGAAGCACAAATGGCCTACGTGAAATGCAAAATGACCACAAGGAGACACAAAATGGATGAAAACGATGTAAAACAACCAAAATTAAACGCAAAATGACTGAAAGGGATGTAAAACTGTCAAATGACACACAAAATGAGATTTTAAAAAACAACCAAAATTAAATGCAAAATGGCGCAAGACCCACAAAATGGCCCAAATGAAATGAAAAATTACCACCAAAAGACAGAAAACAGCCAAAAAACAGAAAATTAAGAAGGAAAAAGACCACAACGAGAGAGAAGGTCTCTACAGAGGAACAAAATATCTGCAAGAATCATTGTTGGGAGGGTAGTTTGGTGTCTTACTCCTTTGTAGATACGATGAGGAGCCTTTCACATATCTGAGCCTATTGTTTCATAGTGTGACCTCAGAGAGTCATTAATCAGCTGTGTGTTATTTTAATCACATAGTGATGAGTTACAGAGAAGAACGAGGTGTTGCTGTTGCTTTTAACAAACTAAACGTCCACGTTTGTTCTTTCTAACAGAAAAGGACACCATGGACGTTTGGTGCAACGGGCAGAAGATGGAAACAACGGTGAGAGTCACTGACAAACACTCTGAGCTCCATTTTTATGGAAAATAAACATAACCTTATGATATGATGATTGATTTGAAGCTCAAACAAGAGACCAAATTCAGTTTTGTTAAAGGACCTGAGAAGAACACCTGAAAGGTAAATAATGATCCGCATAAACAAAGTGACCTGAAAGTTTTCTGAAAAATATCTGCTCGTTTTTTGAGTTTGATGTTTCAAACGAGTTCAGACAGGGGCAACAGATGACTGTAAGAGCTGTTTAATGCTCAAAAACATCTGGTGGAACATCTGATGAGGTTAATCGGTGGCATGGTTTGGTTCGTAGAGGTTTTGATAAAGTACAGAAGGGAAGGAGTCGGGACTTCAGTGGTTCAACAATATCAAAAGAACGTTTCTCAAGTAAAACGACAGAATTTATGGATTCCATCATCCACAGTTCACAGTATCATAAAAAGATCCAGAGAACTCTGAGCATGAAGGACCAGGCTGCAGAGCTTGAATGTTGGTGGCATTAAAATCAGACCTGATTCTGTGGTGGACATCTCTGCGTGGGCTCAGGAGCACTCCTGAAAACCATGGGCAGTGAACGCAGCTCATCGCTGCATCCATGCATGAAGTTCAAACTCTGCCATGCAAACAACAAACAGAGGAACAAGCTCTAGAAACAGAGCCGCCTCCTCCAGACCCAAGCTCAGGATGGACTGCTGGTTATCAGTTCAAAGCCAGCATCGCTGATGGTTTGGAGGGGTATTAGTGTATATGCCAGGAGTATGCTGAACCATATTTACAGGTTTAGGAGCAACATATGCTGCCATCTAGCAGTATTTTTTCAGGGACGGTCTTGCTTATTTCAGCAAGATGATGCCCAAACTACATTTAGCCCCTTTGCCAGCAGCATGCCTCTGTAGGAAAAGAGTCCGGCTGCTAAAGTGCAGTCCAGATCTTTCACTCCCTGAAAACATCTGGAGCCTAATGAAACCAAAAATATGACAAAGGAGGCCCCGAACTGCTGAGCAGCTGAAATCCTTTAATGGCGAGTTGGTTGGCAGCTGGTTCTGAGTGTGGCTGAAAGAACCGGTGAGGCAGCACAGTGTTAAACACGCTCCTGTCACGGCTTTTCAGAAACATTAGATTCAATAAGAGCAGATGTTTTTCAAAATAAAATGTAAATTCAAACTTTAGTTGTATTACAAGCAGCCAAATATCTGCTGTTAATTGATATTTTAAACCGGACACATGCAGAGGAGGGATAGTGGATATATTGGACGGATATATTGAAGGATGTTGAAGATGGAGCTGCCAAGCATGAGGAAAAGAGGAAGACCACAGAGAAGACTGATGGATGTAGTGAAGGAGGACATGCAGAGGGTCGGTGTGACAGAGGAGGATGCAGGGATAGGGTGAGATGGAGGCAGATGATCTGCTGTGGCGACCCCTAAAGGGTCATTTATGGTCCTGCAAATGTGTCCTTCTCTGTTCGGACAGCCCGCAGAGAGGGGTTTTCACCCACCGTGCAGTCCTCCAAAATCCCAACTGCACGTCGCTGGACGCGGATGACATAGGCATCTGCCGAATGCTGACTGGTTGACAAGTGGGCCAGAATAGGGAAGGGAGCGACAGCGGAGTTCACCGGGATTGGAAGAACCCTGAAAAAAAAAAAACAACTTCAAAGATCACAAAGTACAGCATGAAAAGCACAGACAGCGGCTGCAGTGGACACGTTTCATTGTTTGTAACACTCCGTTTCACTTCAGCTCTTTGTGTGTTAGAACTTCTCCGCGGCTGGCTGACGGACCAACAACAGCACAAGCAAGAGCAGTCCACAGACCGGTTGGACCACATATTTTGGACTGTGCCCCCCTCCACAACAGAGCTCTGGTAGACGGGTTGTCCCTGCAAACACCCCCGCTCGACCATAACTCCTGCTTTAAGGGAGCAGCCGAAAGAAGAAGAAGAAGAATTGATATTTTAAACAGAGTTCAAATTTTTTTTTGTTTGCAAATGTTGTTGAAAGTTGTCTAATTTAAGAAAGGATTTTGACTTTTTGGTAGAAGCTCCGTTTTTAGGCTTAAGGAGATGCTGAAGTGCCTTGAACCTGCATTCTTTTTAATGGCCAGCAGGGGACGACTCCTCTGGTTACAAAGAAACCTCAGGTCCTGTAAGCATTTATGAGAAAACAGCCCCCATCTTTCTTTATTTTGGACCTCAGTAACCACTTTCCTGATGAGCTGATGGTCTCAATCTCTAGTTTCACTTCTTATTACATAAAATATGATGATGTTTTTTAAATTATGGTCACCCTAAGAGTCAGAAAGGAAGATGATCCAGGACATGCTCAGTGACTAACGGCTTGTCAATCACATGTCGTTAGCCAATGAGAGTGCTGTGTCACATTGTACATTTGTGGTGTCTCCACTTTCCTACACTCATGTTTAAAATGCATTTAATTCACCTGAAAAAGAGACAAAACAGCTGTTTGTGTCCTCTGAAAAGTGTCTTTCAAAATAAAACTTCCAGCTCCTTTTTAAAGCTCTAAAAGCTGACAAAGTAAAAGTCTCCACCATTTTTTTTTTTCAATCCCCTGTCCTCAGGGAGAGTTTGTGGACGACGGCACAGAGACGCACTTCACGGTCGGGGAACATGAGTGCTGCATCAAGGCTGCGAGCGGCGGGCAGAAGAAGAGTGGCATTGTGCACTATTTGCTGCTGGATGGGGAGAGAGTGTCGGCCTCCACACAATAGAGCCTCAGCAGCAGCAGCAGGCCGATGAACTCCGCTTTCAGACGCTCTGTGGGGCGTTTGAACGCAGCACCACAGGGTGAAGACTTTCTGACGATAAACTTAGAAACACAAGCACATTTGTTCCTGGAAATATAACAAAATAAACTCTGACATGCGCAGCAGTTACACTCTCGTTTCTTTCTGTGCTTCATGGAAGAGTTTTGCTGATGCTTTTATTCTGAAGGGGTGGATCTCGCCCTGAAACAACAAAAGTGTTGCTGCGCAGCCTCCACGCAGTAACTATCCTCTCCAATGTGGTTGAATTAAGCACACGGCAGTTGAGCCATATGAAACCGGAACAAGTAAGGTTGGAAGTTCAAAATAAAAGCACAACTGAAAGTGATTTTATATGAAGGAACTCTATAACATCAGAATCACTGCATCAAATATGAAGTGAAGACTAGTGACGCTTTAAAGTAAAAGGAAGGAAATACAAATATTAGTGTTCATGTCTCATTTTGATGCAATGATAGAAGCAGAATGGCAGGTTAATTTGAAATGTTTAACTTTGCATACACGAGTTTTGTTTATGAGCTTATAAAAAGCTTTGAATGAAGCTTTTAACTGCATCCGAGTACCTTTTTTTCACTGATCTGATTCATTAAATCAGTAGATAAAGACGATTTTAATCCACGATTTATGGGTAGAATAATTTTTCTAGTAAAAAGTGACAACATTTTAATTTCCTGTCCTGCAAATATGCAGATTTATTCCTTTAATTTGTCCTACATTTGAGATTTGGACTGTTGGCTCAGAAGAAATCATTTCAGATTAGTCTATGGAAACCATGATGGATCTTTTAACATTATTTTCTGAGGATATAATAAATCTGTTAGTTGGTAAAGCAGCTGGTAGACTCACAGATAATAAAAGTATTTATTAAGCTGCAGCCCTGAAATCTTGGTTTTTATTTTTGGTCGCAAAGAATAAACTCTCACACACATGACCGAGCTGATGCCCCAATTCATAAAATATGAATAATTAGCGAGTGCAAATATTTAGAACATTCTGACAACTCTTTGAAGCTTTGTTAAAACTTCATTTAGCTCCAGTTTGTCTAAAATGGGATTAAACACTGATGTCTGAAAGCCTCAGATCTTATATATGAAGGAGATCCTGGATCAAAGATGGTTGTTGTTCTCCTGCCTCCAAAAAGCCAACCTGGGAATCATGAGGCAGTCATGCGTGTGCACAGTGGAGGTTGTGGACAGTTTGAGCTGTGCGGTGGCACACACACTCTTATTATTATGGTAGTAAAGATGGAGGTAAGTTTTTTTTAACTTCTTCTTGTCTCACTGCATCCATAAGACGAGTTTGTGTGGCATTTATTCAGAGGTGTGGTGGGAGGAGCCAGAGATGACTGCGGACTGAGCCTCTGATGAAGCTGTGATGTTGTGAAAATGTGCACAAGAGATGTAGAAGTAGAATTTCAAGGAGAAAAAAAAGCTTTTAAAACCTTATTTTGGACAAAGTCACCAAACTTTAGAAGCAGGTTTTGTGTACCTGTGACCAATGAAGCTAAAGTTACATCCTCCTTCCTGCTGGTTTGGGTGGGTGCTATAAAATAACTGCCTGGAGGTGTTGCTGGCATGGCTGCTGAGTGGCGAAACTTGCTTTTAGAAGGATTTCATCTGAATGGAGTGAAATTTTTCTCGTTTCCCAAGTTGTGCCTCTGGATCCAAATCAAAACAAGTAGGTCTGGCTTCTTTCAGCGAGACGATGCCACACTGGACCCCGACCAAAGTCTATGTGATGGTTTTCATACCTGTCCGGGAATTTTCTAAATCAACTTTAACTTCAGTGATCATCAGGGCATAAAAACCAGTCAAAACTGATTTAATAAGGGGTGACTTTGCCTCATTTAACAAAGAATATTTTAATCTTATTTCTGGATAAAGTCATCAAACCTTTAATTGTTTTTTTTTTTGTGTCTCTTTGACTGAAAGTTATGGCTAGTTATGGTTAGATAGGTGCTTCAAAATAAGTGCCCAGAGGTATTCCCCAGATGACTGCTGACTGCTGAGACTGGTTTTTAGAAGGACTTTGTGTGCATGAAATATTCAGTCCAATAAGTGGCCAAAAAAAGCAAAGAAGCATCTGGAAAGAACACAAATTATTGACCAAAAAGGCATAAGCTGAAGCTTTAGTTATTACATCTATCATTTTTACAGAGTATGTGATAAATGTCAACAGGTTTATAACTGTTTTATAGCAGAAAAAAATATGAAAGACAAACATTTACTGTTCAAGTTTCTAAAATATTTTATATTTTATTTTGAAGGAAACTTTTTGGGTCAAAGAAAAAAAAAATTCAAAACAAAGGAGGAAAAAAAAGGACCAATACAAATTTATACCAGATTAAGTAAGCCTGTGATGGTGTATTAGGGCCACTGAAGATTAAAAAAAAAGAAACTTCTTAATGTTTAAATTTCAGAGTAAAAAACTGATAGATTTATAAGAAAAAAAACTTTAACTTTCTGAAAAAAGAAAATGCAAAAACATGCAAGAAGATTTTTGAAAATTTAAAGAAAAACTTGAAAATTTGTGGAAAAAAATGACAACTTAAACCCATATTTGATATCGTATTTTTAAAGATGTCTTTTTATTTTTGGTTATTATTCACTGTTGAAAAATAAATAAAATAAAATAAAAAATAATAAAGAAATCACAGCAAAGAGTTGAATTTAAATGACAGAACTGAATTTTTTTGACTGAAAAGCTGGGAGCTACCCTACAGCTACACTTTCTACATAAAGAGGACAAATATTTACCGTTAACGCGTTTCAAGTTTTCGTGTTTTATTTTGAAAGCCTCGCCGGAACTCACCTGTGCGGAGCGTGCAGCCTGACGCTCCGTGAGGAAGCTCTCCGGCCGGGATACCACGGCTCCAGTCTACACGGGATGGACCTCACCGCCGCACGGACAGGGGGGCACGGCTGAGTGTTTGGGCGCCGCGTGCGGGACCTACCTGAGAGATACCTGCTGTTCACACACATGGATTAACTTTAGAGGCGCACGAGCTCCTCTGGAGTCCAGCTGCTGGGGTTTTAATTCGGACAGGTGGACGTTATTCAGCGGAGACAAAACAACGGAGGGAAGGGAGCAGGCATCCTAACTACCCCACCTAACTGTTTACCAGCCGGGTACCTGCTCTGTTCGTACCCGCTTCTGTAGCCTCCTCTCCCGGGCTCCGACCCCCCTCTGAGCCGGTGTATAAAGCCGACTTTCACGCCTGTAAATCGATTACTTTTTCCTCTCTCTCCCGCTCTCCAAGCTTGGAAGCTAGTTAGCTTTAGCCGGCTAGCCTAGCCACCTAGCATCAAGGCCGTTTTCTTTTTTTTTATCCTCTTCTTTCATAAAAGCTCCTTTTTAACTTTAATCCAGCCACACCGGAGCGAGTGTCGTTTTAATCCCCGCACGGACTGCGGGGGATATGGGGAAGCGGCGCTCAGCCTGCCGCACATCTGTCACCGCACCGGAATCTGGAAGCGGGACACCCCGAGAAACAGCTGCCTTCACCGGACAGTAGGAGCCGTCTGTCCGCTCCCCCCCTCTGGAAGCTGCACTGGAGGCAGCACTTCCATGAATTTCTCCAGGGATGTAGATGAGTTTCAACCCTCCCTGCTGGAATAAACTCCGCATCCACACGGTGATTTAAATTCCCAACACCTCTGGAGGTAAACAGCTGGAGCATGAGTGTGCTCTGAGGCTCCTGGAGGTCACAGATTTCACCTTCTGCTGCTGCAGCCATGAACTACCAGCAGCACCTCGCCAACTCGGCCGCCATCCGAAACGAGATCCAGAGGTTCGAGTCCGTGCACCCCAACATCTACTCCATCTACGAGCTGCTGGAGCGGGTGGAGGAGCCGCTGCTGCAGAACCAGATCCGGGAGCATGTCATCGCCATTGAAGGTAGGACAGGACCCGGGGGATGGAGGAGGAGATGGATGGATGGATGGATGGATGCTGGTTGTGTGTGGGTGGGCGGGTGAAAGCAGGGTGACAATACGCTACATTTCCAGGCCTGAGATGGGTTGTTAGATGTTGCACAATCCTCCTGAAGTGCTGGTGGGAAAGTTTCTTTCATGTTCTTGTAGCTTTATTTTTTAAAAAGTTGCTGGAAATTTGTCCCATGAAGTCATCTTCAGGCTGTGAAAGCTGTCAAGTTTGGGTCCCCAACATTTCAGTGGGAAAACAAAGCAATAAAAAGCTGTTATCACACACTCAGACACTAATTAAAGTGTCCTTAATAGCACAAAGTAGCACTCTTTAAAGGAGGTCTGTATGTTTCCACAAATCATTGCTAATAGTGACACCTGTGGCAGCTAAGTGAATTGCAGGCAGTATTTTGTTGCTAGTTTTTCGACTCCGTTAACCACAAACTCACTTTTGTATCTCCTGTATGTGATGTATGTTGTGCAACAGCTGAGAGATCTTTTTTTTTTTTAACCCAAACTTAATCTAAACCTGAGTCGTTTAACCAAGTGGTTAAATTGTGCCTAACGCAAGTCAATTTTAATGGTAATGAACAGTGTATTTTTAAAATTAATGACATATTAAAAATAATACAAATGAAGTGTCACGAGTCAAACTGTGGTGACTCACTCTACCACCAACCCCTTCAGCCTCCAAATCTGGACTTTTTCGCCCTTTAAAAGTGGATAATATTAATGTTGTGTACATGGACATCGATGATTGGTCGACATATCGTTAAGGGAAAGAGTCTTTGTTGACTTAAAAGCAGTTTATACATTATTTGTTTTTGGAGGAGCGCAAAGAGACTGGGGGCGGGGCTTAAGAGGAAATTTGGGGGAGGGGTTTCATAAAATTGGGGGCGGAGCCACATGAGTAAAGCGCTGCTAATGTAGACAAATGACTTGAAACCCAACATAGCAGCTAGCCTGCTTGTCTCTATCTAAATCCTCTGTGAAGCCACATCGGTGTTAGTTTCTGTCGTGTGGAGCTTGTGTTGGAGCAACACTAGATAAACTAATGTTAGCTAGTGTTACTAATTATTGACATACTTTGGAGTTTAGTGGAAAATTTTGTCCCAAGTCTTTCACATAAAAATCAGTCTACAGGCTATTAGAGGCAACCAGAGGGTTGGAGAAGATCTCATTTTAAGTTGTAACCTGTTCAGACATTGACAAAAGTGTGAAATATGTGAAAAATGTTCCCAAACACAGGTTTACGACATTGAAATTAGTTTCTGACCTTTAAAATTATGTTTTTTTGTTGTTTTTTTTACAGGTCAAACATGTTCTTTATGCTCCAAAAATCTGAACAGCTTCCATAAAACGACCAAAAGCACCTTAAACCCACCAAATTGTGTGTAAATACTTTGGTTTTCTAGCACTCACTGCAGAGGTGCGTTGATGTATTTTGATCTGAAATTGGTCGTTATGGAAATTAATTGAAGTATTTGTTGTCTTTTTTTTTAAGTTGACGCTCTTTTGTCCTTTTGTGATATTGCGAACCTCTTCGGGCTGTAAACGATTGATTGAATGGGGAAAATGATTTGGTGATTTTTGTACCTTATGACCTGCCGTATTTGTCCTTGCTTTTACTTTGTCTTTGCAGCCAATCAGTTTGTTTTCTCCTGTAGCTGTTGATGCAGAGATGGTTATTGATAAGATTTTACTGGTAACAAAGCCTTTTGTTCATCGTCTGCGTGGAAAAAAAAGTGATTCTGCATGTGTTTTTGTTTTTTTTTTTGTTTTTTTTAAAATCCGAGTCTGAACGCTGTGTGGATACAACAGAATAAAAGACATGACTCGGGTGATAAATAAACCAGCACTGACTGAAGGAAGTGATAAACTTCGAGGCGTTCCAGTGGATCAGGCCGTTTGGGAACTGACTGGTTTGATTCCTCGTAATTTAGAATATCAATGGGATTAGGCTTCGTTTTACATAACGACTCCATCGCTTAATCCCTCTGTCAGATTAGCAGGAAACCAAAACAAACATATCCCCCCCAGTCCTGAACAGCTGCTTCACCCTCCATCCGCACAAGTGTCTCAGTATTGATTTATTGATTGATATTGGTGGGGAAACAGCAACGATCCTTTCCCCTTTAAATATAGGAGAGGGTGATATCCAGACGGCTGCTTTCTGTTGGTTAATCCGGTGAATTAAACACACACTGGTGCAGGAATCCCGTAAATCCAGCTCCCGCTAACGGTGGTCGAACACAAGCAGATATTAAATGGAAATATAAACGATCTAATCGGAGCGAAGCAGCTGCACTTTAAAGGTGTTACAGCTGGACGTGAGACTCCTTCAGGCCTGTTTCATTTGACTAGCGGAAGTGGAGTTTTGATGCAGCGACTTCTATTCCTGCTCGCTCCTTTGGGCCACGTGATGAAGGAGACGATGAAGATGATATGAAGCCAGAGTCAGTCCAGTGAAGTCTGTCATTCAGTTCGGAGAAACATGATTTTAGACCCAAACTTACAGCTGCTCTGTGGACTTCGTGACTGCTGTCGCAGGTGTCATTTTTTTTTCCTCCAATTTATTATCCAAAAGAAACCAAAACAGCAACAACAAAGACAACAGTGTTGGTAAATAAAAAAAAAAACAAACACTGAACAAAGAAAAACAACAACAGCTAAAGGCTTGGTACATGTATTAAAACGAACGGATAAAATATGAAAACTTATAATCATGATGGAATCTGCTATCGCAGATAAGATAATAAGATGCACAGTACTCTATTGGGAAATTCATTTGTCACAGCAGGTGAAATAATAATAAGAAAAACAGTGAAATAGCAACAATAGTTGTGATAATAATAACAACGGTAATAAATAACAAGTACAATAAGAAAATATGTGGAAAATGTGTTTGCTTATGATACAAAAATCTGTAATGATTCTCATTAAGTGAATAAGGAATTAATGGTGACAGTAATAAGAAGATATAAAGAAATGAAAGTGTTTACAGCTGATATGTTAGAAGAGGGTTAAGCTGCCACAGAACCATCACTCATGAGTTTTAAGATAATAACTGTGCTGTGATTTCAGGTAATTATACATGAGAGAGAACTTTAGAAGCAACAGAAGAGCTTTGAGTTTATTGCTGCTCGCTCTAACCAATGAACACAGTAAAAGGAGGGAGCTGTTCCTGCACCGGGAGAGCGAGATGTTGTGGTAAAGCAGGAGGACGCCGTCCACAGATTTTCTGCAATGCCTTCAATGAGGAAAAAAAAAACTTTGAAAGGTGGCTCGATGTGCCAAAAACGGAGGTGAACTAAAGCAGGAGCGTATGAGGTGTCATCCAAACACGCTGCAAAAAGAACAAAATAAATGTTTGAACCCTCAAACTGAAAGCCAAAAACATCTACCTGCCGAACAAAAAGTCCAAAACGTCAAATTAAATTATCTAACAAACAATACGGCTGCTGTGCGGTTAATTGTACTAACAGACCGTCCAAGTAGATTTAGTTTTTGTGAATGTTACTAATTAGCAGGTGTCTGTGTCTGTGTGATGCTCCCTATGGATGCAGAAAATGTCAGCGTTTGACATAAAGGACATTTTGAACTCTTCTAAACTTCATTATGTTTTCATGGTGTTTTAAAGGTTAGCGTTGATGTGTTTTCTAACAGGATGTTTGACCTTACCGTCCAGCTGTGCTGCTGATAGTTGGAGAGAAATCAATATTGGTACTGATACAAAAGGGCAGTAATTACATTTTCTTTCTGTTAAATTTGGGCTAAAATGAATGGGGTTTGGTGTGGGGCAGATTCTGTAGAATGAAATTTGGAGGATTTTGAGTCAAATTTGAATCAGATTTGAATCGGTGCACATCTGGACCAGCTGCAGTCCTTACAGTCAGCATCGCTGGCCTCACAGCTGTCAGCTGAGTACTCTGAGCGGTGACTCGCTGTTGCTCTGTTCACTTCCATTTTGCCTGAATTCACACGGTGACTCATGCTGGAAATAACCCGAAACAGCAGCAGCAGCAGCACTGTCACCCTCTGAGTCTGCCTTGCAGCGCACATCTGGACGTGTCGCTCAGATTCATGTCAGGTTACATAAGCTCTCGGCTCCGGAGTCCGCCGTCCTCGCCGCGTGCGGGTGCGCGCTGCTGTCGGTTGAACCCGTGCTGCTCCCGTCGGCCCGGTTACGGCGCAGTGACTGGCCCGGTGTGTCTGTGGGGCTCATTTGCATGAGAGGTGTGTGTGTGCGAGGACGGATGGGCGATGTCCTGCCAGCCAGGTGACACTGACTCACTTTCTGTGTTTGGCCTGTATGAGCTGAAACCAGCCCCCCACTTCATTCTCCCACAGCAGGAAACCCAGCAAACCAACACCAGAGGCTCTGCAGAGTCCGACTTAAAGGCTTTAAGTTAACAGCAGAGAGAAACGGACGTGAGACACAAATACTGTGACACATGCTGGCTTTGTGTCAGTCATCATACATTAACAAAGCTCGCGAAATAATAAATGATAAGAATAAAAACTTCTGTGTGCTCTTGAATTCTTACATGAAACTGTGCATCAAATCCAAACAGTGATTCATATATTGTGGAATTTACCTGTCACAGGTGAGCAGAGCAGGTTGTGTGGTGGAGTGCAACAGGCCTTTATTTAATCCTTTATCTGAGCACCTCTCCAGTAACACCGGCGTCTACTTTCCACTTCAGCCTTTTGTCTCCCGCTGCCTTTTGTCTCTCTCCGTCGGCCTGTGGTCAGCGAACGCACCGCGTGACCCAGTTAGCCTCACCGCGGTGTGTTTGCTCTGTGTATTCTCTCTCACTTATTACGATTGTGCCCACATATCGCTCATTCTCATGTTTCAGCCATTAGGACCGACTGTGACGCAACTCCCCCGTCCAGCTCAGGGACGAGAGGAGATAAAGAGGCGGGCAGGGTTTGGGATTCAGCTGAAACAAATCCTGCTGGGCTGCCAGGGAGTGAAACTAACACCAACCTCAGCTTAAGTGTTGTTTTTAGTCACCTCCTGCCAAGCTGGCTGCTCAGATGATGGTTTACATGCATCATTTTGGTCTTTTTCTGTCACCAAACTGAGAAGCTTTTCTACACCTGAGCTTTTAGGATAGCTTTGTTTTTTAAAATCAGATTAATGTCTCTTTAGGCTAAAGTGGCAGCACAGCAGTGACCCAACAAGGACACCATACACTACAAAAAGAAGGAGATAAGGACAGAAATGTGAATCAAATGTGCTATAACCCACAGATTTCACATTTTCAAAGCTATAGAACAGATTAAGGGAGCAAATTCAAATGCTGGAGAAGCTGAAAAACCTAAAAATATCAGCATGAGATCTGAGAGACACTTGTTGACAGCGTGTTACTTTAAAATCACAGCAGCAACCTCGTCAGAGACAAGAAGGGCTGGGCCTTTCAAAATAAGAGCAAAGGGATCTTCCACTATTTGAATTGGTTGCCTTGTTCTTTTGGAAAGATGAAGAAATAAAAATAAATTGCAAAATATACTGTGAGAGAAACACTGCTGCACTTCAAAATGGACCAATTGTGCTCATTTCCAGCTCCATATTTTTACTTTTGGACTCTACTGGAGGAGCTTTGCAGGATTCACAGTTCAAAATAATCCTGATTTAGCTCATAGTTTTGCAGCCCCTCAGTGCATCTTGTCTGCAACAAGCTGTTTTAGCTCCTCTCTCTTCGAGGCCACAGTTAATGGTGACACATTTGTCATGGCTCGCGCTACGTAACCATTTATGCTAGCACCTAAGGCGCTGTGGAATAGGAATAGAAGAAGTTGAAGCAGAAAGCAAAGCAGAGTTATTGGTAACCCTTTAAAATGGACCTATTCTTCTCACTTCCAGCACCATAATCTTATTTTTGGACTGAAAACGAGGAAAAGCAGAATATGCACCACTTTAAACATTTTGAATTATGCAGGACTGCTTTAAACTGACTGATAAAAAAGAAAAATAAGTGAATACAGCTTCAGACTACCTTTTAGGGGTGCAACTGTTAGTTAATTAATGAGTTTATTGCCAGAATATCAACGAGCAACCGTTCTGATAATCAAATAGTTGACTTTATTTTAGGAAAAAAGGGCCAAAAGTTTTCTATTACATTATTTTAAGCCTACTCCTTCTTTTAGTAGTAGTTTTTTTTTTTTTTTTTAAAGAACCCCACCTTTTTATATAATGGAAGAGTTCTGTGTCTGCTTTGATTCATGTAATTTATTTTAGGCCCCGCCTTCTTTTGGGGGTTGTCCTTTTTCTTGACCCCACTCAGTTTTGGGTCTACTTCCTCTCATATTACTGAGTTTTTTAAGACTGTACCACCTTATTTTGGGGGCTGTTTGGTTTTTCTAGGGCCCCACTTATCTTATGGTGTTTGTTTCCTTTTATGACCCCACATTGTTTTTGAGCTACTCCTTCTTTTTAGTAGTTCAGGCTGTTTTTGAAGAACTCCTCCCTTTTTAAAGAAAAACTTTAAATATATACACGA
>VUQI01028754.1:7618-23956 GCA_015106735.1 Paratilapia polleni | reverse complement strand
TAAATAAGATTTGGTTCAGGTGATCACCTCATCAGTACCTTTTTAGGTAGAAACAGGTGTGCTTGTGTTGGAATTCCAGAGACACTGGAATGGAATGACTGAGATGCTGATTTCTGAAAAATTTGCAGTGGTCTCTTAATTTTTATATGCAATATATATATATATATATATATATATATATATATATATATATATATATGTATATATATATATATATATATATAATTTAACATTATGTCACAGCTTGTGCAAAAAGGACAGCAGGAAGGAGGACTGTGGTACAAATGAAAACAGGCAAGCAGGAAGCTTACTGAAGGATGGCAGGTTGCCAGTCAGGCAGGCAACAGAAACAGGAGCAATCAGGAATCAGAACAGCAACTGGGACCCAAGATGACACATAAGTGTGAGAGGCAATCAGGCACAGAACAATGGCAAGATGGTGAGTACAGAGGCTCTCAAGGATGCTGTTTTTACACCCAATCATGTTACTGACCTGTTGCCAATTAACGTAATTATTTGTGAGATGGGGCAAGGTGGTGCAGTGGTTTGAATCTAGCAGCTGGCTCTGACCTTTCTGTGTGCTGTGGCATGTTAGGTTAATTAGTGATTCTAAACTGGTCATACTGTAGGTGTGAATGTGAGTGTGAATGGTTGTCTTTCTCTGTGTTAGGTGTACAATCCCTCTCACCACATGGCAGTTGTGAGAGGCTCAGGACCCTGGCGAACCTGATTTGGATAAGCTGTAAAGAAAAAGGATGGAAAGTTGCGAGATGTTCCACCAACATTACACAACTTTTCCAGTCTTTTCTTGCCACCTTTTTCAGGTTTTTAACATACTGCTTGTGTCAAATTTAAGTCGTTACTTAAAAATAAATAAATAAAAGCATAGTTTCCACATATCTGATGTTTTCTTTTTATCATTTATTAATGATTCTCATATATATATAACGTTTAAAGTATTTTTTGATACATTGATTGACAAGGCAGGATGTTTTCATGTTGTTTACACCAAACTTTGACCTTATCATCTATAAGTCGCAGCAGAAATCGAGACTCATCAAACCAGGTTGTCCATTTTGAGTCCCTGTGAATTGTAGCCTCAGTTTCCTGTTCTTAGCTGACAGGAGTGGCACCTGGTTGTGCATTCAGAGATGCTCTTCTGCATACCTTGGTTGTGACAAGTGGTTATTTGAGTTACTGTTATGTTCCTGTCGGCTCAAAGCAGTCTGGCCATTCTGTTCTGACTGGCACCAACAAGGCATTTTGGCCCAGAGAACTGCTGCTCAATGGATATTTTCTCTTTTTCAGACCATTCTCTGTAAACCCTAGAGCAAGTTGTGTGGGAAAATCCCAGCAGATCAGCAGTTTCTGAAATACTCAGACCAGCCCATCTGGCATCAACAATCACACCACGTTCAAAATCACTTAAATCACCTTCCTTCCCCATTCTGATGCTCATTTTGAACTTCAGCAGCTCGTCATGACCATGTCTATGTGCCTAAATGCATTGGGTTGCTGCCATGTGATTGGCTGACTAGATATTTGTGTTAATGGGCAGTTGAGCAGGTGTGCCAAACAAAGTGGCCGGTAAATCGAAATACTTTCAGCCATGTAAAATGGGCTGCACTTTTTTCTCTTGTTTGTAGACTGACTATTTTTTTTAGTCTTCTGCCAGGGTCCTTAGCTTTGCACTTATTGAGTTGATAGCCTTCATTACATTTTTCCTTTTTTTTTTGTTTGTTTGTTTTTTGTTTTCCTTCTGTTTGTGATTCCTGTGATTCTGTAATGATGGAAAGTGTATTTCCTTTTCTCCACTTCTCTACTGGGTGACTCAGTTTCAGATTAGGTGAAGTCAGGCTGTGATGTGTAATAACTTGAGGTGCAAACAGTGATTCTACAGGTAAATAATGACTTAAGGTAGTACATTGATTCAGGGTGAAAGGTGGGAGTGGAAATCCAGCTTGTTTGTGTTTAGGATTTATGATTGATGATTAAAAGAGGACCACAGGAGAATGCATACATATTCACATTTCTACCATGAGTTTCATGAATCATTTATGGACAAAGCGTTACCAGAGTGAATTTATAACAGAAAGCAGAGATGCTATAGAAACCTAAACACTTTATACAGAATCAGATCAAAATTTATCTACAGTAGGAAGAATTTTGAAAGTCTGGAAGATCACCTACTGCATAGAAATGTTGATCTTGCAATGAACATCTTCATTTTTAGACTTGCGATGCTGTCATTTCTTTTTAAATACTGCATTACAAAACAAATACAATTACAACAGGTACTAATTAGTACTATAAAACAAATTACTCTTTTTTTAAGATAAAATACTAAACAAATTTAAATTCTTGAAAAATATAAATGGTATAGAATTAAAGTGAAATTAATGATCTAAATGTGGTTACACCTAATCATGTGTAGTTCATTGCAGATAGAGAAGATAAGCTAATATTTTAAAAGCATATTTTCCTGAGAGAGTGTGCAGTGCATGTTAACAGACTAGAGAGCTACGAGGCAGAGAAGTAAATATTGTATGTTTCCAACTGAGAAGTGCTCTGAAACCCTTGGTATACTGAGCATGGTCCTCTTTTTGGTACAAGACCCTCATGTCAAGATGGGGACCTGCAGAATGCAAGAACTATAATCTACAAGACAATTTTCTTTTTTTTCCTCAGTTTATTTTTTATGTATTTGACAGAAAATGTTTGACAGTATATTACTTTCTATTACGTATTGACTTGAGGATTTTTGTGACTTATTCTATTAGAGTTGTCAGACAACTCACCTTAGAAAAGATTGATTTATTACAGCAGCAGAACGCAGAGTTTGGCGTCTAGGCTGTGATTTCATCTCTCCCCATGAATATATCACATATAAAATTAGGGAATGATGAGTAAACATTGCCTCTGAGCTTACAGGTGGATGCTGCTGTGGAGGCTGGGTTCAAGCAGCACGCAGCTATGCAGGGCCACAGCAGTTTTGACATGTCAGATGGAGAGAAATTTTGCAGCTTAAATAACGAGAGTGTGTTTAGTATATGATGTGAGGAGAGTGAGGCATGGTACATGTGTGTGACGCAGTGCAGCGCGAGTTGCCTGTCTGGACTAGCTTGCAGGCTTCACTCCATTTATATTGTAATAGCCTGAATCACCAGCTTTTATTGGCCTTTTTACACCACTGCCACCATTAAAATTGTTGTTGAGTATGTTGTATTGTTTTTAGCTGTGGTTCATACATAGACCAGCTGAAGTTTCGTAGCTGTGCATACAACCATGGCAATTAACAAATAGAAAAGGTTATCATCTAATTATTAGAGTAGTGACCTTACAACTTGGTAGTTTGTGCTTCCAATTAATGGACTGGTTGAAGAAATCTAAGTTGTTTTTTAATTTTTATTTTAAATTTTTTGATGTTGTTTTAATACCTGACAGGGATTCAGACTATATAATGAAGCATGATGCTCTGCAATCCAGTTCTAATAAAACTGTGCTTAGCTGGACTGCCGCTTAAGTCAAATTGTCCTATAACATGTGCATAAAAGCACTTGGTGTTTTCACATCCCCAGCATCGTTAACATGACAGTGTGCTAATTTACCAATAGGTGGTATTTCCCTGTTCCTTCAGCATCTGATTGTATTATCTGAGAACATTTCCAGTAAGCATTAATAGTTATGCAGCTTTCAGTTTGCAAGGAAATTATGCTGCTAATATGGGAACATATTCATAGTTTTATTGTTCAAACACTGGAAATGTCATTACATTGCTTTTGTAATGAATATATTCACAAGAATCAGTTTATTTTTTACTTCTTCACTTCACAAGTTGCTAGAGAATGAAAACAAAACAAACAAACAAACAAAAAACATCTGTTCAGTTATTACGACAAGTTGTTGTGGTGCTGACGGGTTGCCGGTAAAAGCTCAGCCTTCAAACGCAATGTGTCACAACATCCTAGTAATTTTAAAGATCTGGCAGTTTTGTATACAGCTTCACTGAGGGTTCCTATAAACCAGCCTTCCTTTGCTGTGTTTGACCCACTTCAGGTCCCCAAAGTGAAGTTTTATGTTGGCCAGTAGTGCGTTTAAAGTTTTTGTAGGGGCTGGTTGACTAAAATGCCCTTGAGAAAGTTGCTGAGCAAGGCAGTGGTGTGGTTGCTATAAAAGTTTAAAAGTTCATAAAGTTTCCTCCCTCACACTTTTCAAAAGTCCTCTGGTGCCCTCTGTTCATGAGATTTAAAAACAGGGGGATAACTGCATCATTCTCTGATTTTTTTGACATTATGTTTACACCAGAAATCCACACAGCATTTTTCTCTCTTGCTGTAGAAAGTAAACCAAATGTGTTGAAGGTGACATTCGGTCTGAGGTATGTGTGAAATATTTAACTTTCCAACAATAAAAACATTTGACAGGGTTGAATTTGACTGTATATTATATTTGACAATATTTATATCTTCCACTCATAGTGATATGTGTCTGAATGTATTCATGAGCATTCTTTTCCTATACCACATGTCTGTTAAGAGATTTTTAAACTATATTGGCGTCCCAGTAATAATTTTTACACCTAATCATGAGAGTGGCAGCTGATTGGATGGACTTGGAATGCAGGTCCAGATTAACAAGCCTGATGAGTGCTGGCATTAAAGAACATCTGGCAGCGCTGCCGTCTGTTTTGTTAAGCTGCTTGATGGGAGATGTTCACATGCCTGATGTACATGCATGGTGTTTGCTAAGCCATCCCTTATAAAATATAATAATCCTATAATCATGAGCAACATGCCATGTTTCCCAGTGGGTGAAAGTGGTGTGGTTTGTTCTCATTTTTTATCATCTACTCACACAATAACAATAACACAAACCTCACTTGAGGAATTGGATGGAGCAGATTACTCTGGAAAGGCTTTCAGTCAGTGACAGGACAGGACCACTCAGACCAGCATACGTCTTGAGAGTTTCCAGTTAACCTAACTTGCTTGTCTTTACCAGAGGAAGGAAACTGAAGCACCCTCGGGATACCCACACAAACACAGAAAGAGCTACAAACTCCACAGACAGTCAAGCCAACCAGCTGGTTTGACTTTGAGACATTCTTGCACCATCTGACCCAATTTTGAAATATTCAATAAAATGCAATAATATTGCTGACAGCATATATATATATATATATGCTGTGTGTGTATATTATACACACTATACTGTTAAAAACGAAGTCCCCCCCATGATTTATTAGCTTGTAGAACCACCTTTAGCAGCAATAACTTTAATCGTTTTCTGTTTGACTTTATCAGTCTCTCACATTGCTGTGGAGGAATTCTGACCCACACTTATGCACAGCTCTCTTAAGGTCCCGTCACAGCATTTCAATCAGGTTGAGGTCTGGACTTTGACTGGCATTCTTTTCTTTTTCAGTCATTTTGTTGTAAATTTGACGGTGTGCTTCGGATCATTGTCCTATTGGATGATTGATTTTCAGTCAAGCTTCAGCTATTAGACAGATGGACTCACATTTGACTCTAGAATACTTTGGTATACAGAGGAGTTCATGGTCGACTCAATGACTGCAAGTTGCCCAGGTCCTGTGGCTGCAAAACAAGCCCATATGTTGTGTTTGGTTTTGCCAAACATGGCGCTATGCATTATGGCCAAACATCTCCACTTTGGACTCGTCTGACCAAAGGACATTGATCCAGAAGTCTTGTGGTTTGTTCAGATGCAACTTTACAAACCTAAGCCATGTTGCCATGTTCTTTTTAGAGAGAAGAGGCTTTTTTCCTGGCAACCCTTCCAAACAAGTCATACTTACTCAGTCTTTTTCAAACTGTACTGTCATGAACTTTAATATTTAACATGCATGCCTATAGAGTCTGAGATGTAGCTCTTTCTCTGAGCATTGCATGGTCTGATCTGGGGGCGAATTTTCTGGGATGTCCACTCCTGGGACGATTGTGGCACTGTGACAACACACACCTGAATACTCCACACCAGCAAACTGCCAAAACGTCTGCTTTTATAGAGAGGGTCACACATGATGATCAGTTAATCAAGTGATTAGCAGCACCTGGCTGCTACTAACCCTCTTAATTCCTTTGACAGCAGTAAGGGTGTCCTTAGTTTTTCATAAATCTGCACTGAGTCCTGTTAAAATAATACAAAATAGCTCTTGAGAACCCCCCAAAATGGCATTTTTCTCTTGTCCCAACTTCTTGATAAACAAATTGCATATCAAATATGACAATTAAAATAAGTTATAATACACTTTTTTATTTTGATTTTGTTGATGCATGTCTCTTATAATTGTTAAAATAATTTAAAATCAACAAATTTTAAAGAAAAGAAAGAAACAAAACTGTGAGTGACATGACAAAGAGGAAGTGACATGATTGAGTCATGTGCTAACACCATGGGTAGACCAAAGGTTAGTCCTCTTTAACATCTTTTTCTTTTCCCAATCTTTTCTGAAAAAGATGGAGTGTGTCACTCTGACCAATGCCACCCTGTTACTCATATTACCAAAGAAGACAAATTCATTTCAAAGTTTCCTTCCTTTATTTATAGAACTACATTTATCCTTGACTTTTACAGTCCATTACGTTCCACAGCTAGCATCTTTTTCTGAGAAAACAGTAATACTAACACTGATATGCAGCCCTGTTACGTGCGACCCTGCTACTTTTACTTGCCATTTTGCATTTTGTTCCCTGTTACCATACATATAAAACAAACATTACAAACATATATAAAAACATATAAAATATTATTAACCAACATTTCAACCCTGTTGTCTGGTGCAATCCTGTTACTCTAATTTTAACCCTGTTATTATATCATTTTAAATAAAATAATCATAAATGCTTTTCTTAGCTTACATGGGTTTTATCTGTTGTCACTGTAATAGTTAGAATTATTATATGAATAGTGTATTTGAGTAAAGATTTGAAAATAAATACTGAAATTACTAAAAAAAAAAGTTGCTTAAATTAATATACCTCAGTATATAAGTCTTACAGTATTCAGTATGAGGGTGGTTATCTTTAACTTAATGGTCAATAATTTATTAAACAATATTTTTGAAATCTACTTTTTCAGGTTCCAGAGTATTGATAACAAGGTTGCACCAAGCATATCACACAACTAAAATATCTCATAAAAAAGTGTACATTTGATGCCTGAGATGGACAAATCTAATTGTTTTATGGTTTATTATTTGTTTTTCTTAAATACATAACAATAAATTATGAACTAAAGGGTCAATTTTTTTAACACAATTTTTGAAGCCTAAGTTGTAGATTGACACATGTCCAACAAGGAATATTAAGTAAACTATTCTTTAAAGTAGTAGGACTAAAACCCTTGAGCAATTTTCAAGGACCCTTATTTAGTTTTGATTTACTGGCAACACACAGTAAAACTCTACTCAACAATATAAAGCCAGAAGGCTCAAGAGGCTGTTATCTTCTGTGATGTAGGTAAATCTCTTAACTTTGTGGGAATCAAGCCAAACTCATCTGCTCTTCAAATAATTGTAAAGAAGTAGAGCTTTGCAACAGGAAATTGCATTTTGTTCCATTTCATCTAACTCTTTATGTTTTGTCTGTTTTTAGAAGAGATGCTCACACAATTGTGGTTTATTTACTTTATTTAAAACCTTCACTCAAAACTGCACAACCATATCCAGAGAGGGTTAACTCTTTTCAGAGTGAAGGACAATTCACTCTGAACAGCGTTAATACTGAAAAAGAAACGGTCAGACCACCAATGCTTCAGCATGGTCCTCCAAGAATGCCAGAGCGACATCACTGTGCACAGTCATCACACACAGCTGCAGCTACGTATAGCGCCCATAATTATCGTTCCATAAATAAATACATAAACAGTAATAACATGTCTGGTAAATTTAATTCACACTCAGTTATTTCCAAGGCAATTTACAATGAATAATTGTACATATAAATACAAATGTGTGTGAGCCAAAGGAAAAAAGAATCAATAACAAGAAATCAAGTTCCATGACTACCCTTTTTTGGCTTTGTTTTGGTTTTTGTTTTGTTTTGTTTTTGTTTTTTTACTATTAAATTCTCTCTCGCCTTATGGTCCATTTTTCCAATTCTCCGTATGATTCTTGACATGTGGTCTGATGTATGTGTGAGGCACTCACATTCTCAGTGCAGATTCTTGCTTCCTAAATGCCAGTTCATGTGTGTGAAATGGCATACTCATGGTAGTTATGTGAAGGGATTTTTGGAACATGCTTTAGCTTGCGACAACTGGGACATGCTCCAGACCCCCTGCAACCCCGAAATGAATAAGCAGCTAAGAAAATGAATGGATGCATGGATGGATGGATGCTTTAGCTTCCAGTAAAGTCTGTAAGAGGTACCAGCAAACATTTTCTCAGAAGACATGATGGACAATAAACTACTGCAAAAGCAGTGCTTAAAATTAACTCATATCATTCACCAGCCAGTAATGTTGCTGGATAAAGTGTGAGCATCAATATAAAGTGAAGTGTCATCAAAACTCAAACAGAAGATAGGAAGATTGGTCTGACTTTAGGGGACTTAATTTAAGTCAGACTTATAAACAATTTTATCCACTAAGCTGTTTAGAATTGTCCAGTGCCTACTTTTTAATATAAAGCAATAGATGGAGAGTGAAGTTATATACTGAGTTAATAGTCCTTGACTTTTTTTTTGCATTCAGTAAGATTTCTTGCTCTTTTTGTAATTTCAGAATTGAGGCCACCAAATAAAGCATTTCCTCTTCTCCACTTCAGAAGTTCACAATCGAAGAATTATTCTTTGCTGTTGTTTTCATTGCCCTGTCTAATAACTTGTGGCACAAGCAGTGGTTTTACTGACAATCAATTTCTATGACAATCATTTGGACGCACGGCTTTAAAAATTTGATGAAAAGAAGGTTTCTGGACATTTCTGCCTTTGTGCATGCACAAAGTTTTAGTTGTGAATATGCATAACATGTGACTGTTATGCATCTAGCCCCTGGTGTTCTGATTTTTGAAGTATAGCTACAATTAATTCAACCTGATTAGGCATGGTGGGTGCAGTACTAAAACAATTCTGCACATTTTTTGATAATTTGCTGACAACTTGACAGCAGCATTGTATTTGTTCTGACATTTGATTCCTTTATTTTCAGTGAAACCTTCCGCATTAATTGTGGACTAAAGAGCAGGCACAAGGAAAACCAGCACATTTAATGTGTGGCTTTATAAGAATGAAACAATCATAAATTTGTTCAGCAAAATGAAAAGCAATCAGCAGGAGTCTACCTGCCGTGATCAGTCAACAATGGTTTCTACAGTTCCATAGAGTCAGTAATTGGATTTCAGGGGACGCGAAATTAATAAAGGTGCTCCCGTCTATGTAAAGCTAGATGTGAATCTGAGATGTGTGTGTGTGTGTGTGTGTGTACAGAGGACCATGCATGATGAATAATTTTATAATGCTCATTTTCACTGTTTTGGTGTGTGAAAACTTAAGTGGTGAAAGAAAATTTAAATTCATGTGGAGTTAGTAATATTATGCTGTATTGCCAATTGGATTTGAGAGTGATTTAGGTGTGTTTATGACTGGAGGAGGATGTCATTGGGTGAGATGTGGCGAATAAGTAATTTCACAGAATCCCATCCAGTGTAGCAAATCTACTTTGTTCAAATACCATACCTCACTTAGGCTTTAACCTTATCCCTCACTATGCAGCTCCAGTGGAGTTCATGAATTTATTACTGCCTTAGTCTGATCTTTTTGTAATGTGATAAAGACTGAATATGTGGGTATCGGAAAATCAGCTTTCAGAGACATTGTATCTTAACATAGTTGAAGACTGGATCTGGGTAATCTAGTATTGTGGTGGAAGACTGTAATCATACATGGGCTTACACCACCAAGTAAAATCTCCTGAAGGAAGCTTAAATTTAAAAACAAAATCTTACTACTCTCAAATTTAAAGTGCCTGGCCACGATACAAAGTGCAGCAGGGGAATATACACAAACCAGACACTTAGGTAAACTTGTTCAACTCCTTGCTAATGCAAATATCTAATCAGCCAATCATATGGTAGCAACTCAATGTATTTAGGCATGTAGACATGTTCAAACCAAGTATCAAAAAGTGGAAGAAAGGTGATTGAATTGATTTTGAATGTGGAATGGTCTGGGTATTTCAGAAACTGCTGATCCACTGGGATTTTCCTGCATGACTATCTCTAGGGTTTACAGAGAATGGTCTGAAAAAGAGAAAATATCCAGCAACTGTCAGTTCTCTGGGCCAAAAATGCTTTGTTGATGCCAGAGGTCAGAGGAGAATGACCAGACTGCTTTGAACTGAAAGGAAGGCAACAGTAACTCAAATAACGAGTTGTTACAACCAAGGTATGCAGAAGAGCATCATCTCAGAAAACCACACCGGGTGCCACTCCTGTCAGCTAAGAACAGGAAACTAAGGATACCATTCTCATGGGCTCACCAAAAGACTGGAAAAATGTTCTCTGGTCTGATGAGCCTCGATTTCTGTTGCAACATTCTGTTGGTAGGATCAGACTTTGGTGCAAACATCATAAAGGCATGTATCCATCCTGCACACTTTGAACCCTGTAGTACCAATTTAACATTGTTTAAATGTCTCAGCCTACCCGAGTATTGCTGCAGACCATGTCCATCTCTTTATGACCACAGTGTACCCATCTTCTGATAGATGTGTGTTAGAGGAAATTCTTTAGCATTTGTGAGGGGATTGGGTAAAACATGAAATAGTCATGAAAGAGTAATCTATTTGTTAGTGTTCATGGATGCGAATAGCCTCATTTTTCAGTGACAGTCAGCATGACTTTGAAACTAATGTTTTCAAGTGCAAGTGTATTTCATGTCTGCAGCACATGTGTTGTCCAGACTCCGAGGAGTTTTGAAAAAATTGGCAACTGCAGTGTTGTATTTTAACCCAAACCATATTTTTTAAAACCTCACCAATTTTTTCCCCCTATCTCTAAGTAGTAATTTAAATTATTAATTGATTCCTAACATATTTAAAATAATACAAATGAAGTGTAAAATCTTTAGGACTCTAACTTTGGTGGAAGCAGTGAAACAATTCACTTGAACAGGATTCCCTCCAGCCTCCCACTGTGGAGTTTTTCTATTCTATTTAAAAGTGGATTTTTATTTATTTATTTATTTATTTTAACATGTACACAAATCAGTATATATGAGAACAATCACATGAAAAATCTTGTTCAGAAACAAATAAATGGTAGTGGAAATTTCCTTCAAGGGAGCCTTTGTGCCCAGAATCACAAATAAATAGATTAAAACTCATGACCATTTCAAAAACTGCCATGAGACAGTGTTGGTTATGTTGATGGTGGCATTTTACTGAAATGCTTTTGGTTCACTTTTCCCCTCAGAGGATAGGATCAGTGCAAATGTTTCAGTTCATAGGAAACGATCAGGATCACTGAATGGTTTGATGAGTATGAAAATGATGTTAAAATATAAGGCCATTGCGTATGATTCACATCATTTTCATACTCATCAAACCATTCAGTGACCCTTCCATCACTGAATGATTTGATGAGTATGAAAATGTTGTGAATCATATGCTTTTTCCTTGTATTTCACATCATTTTGTACTCATCAAACCATTCAGTGACCCTACATGCCCTGTGGGGTATTGTCACCCTGGAAGAGGTCGCTCCCATCAGAATAGAAGTGTTTTATAATAGGATAGAAGTGATCAGTTAGAACAACCTTGTATTGACTTGCAGTGACCCTCAACCAAGAAGACAAGTGGACCTATCAGCAAAATGTCTCTCACAGCATAAGTAAAAATACAACAGGAAAGTATATATGAATATACCATATGACACATAAGTACATTTAACTGCCTAATAGAGTCTCCAAATTCCCCACGTTTCCAATTTCCTGCCAACTCATAGATATTTTGAAAGTCACAGCAGGTAACATTTCCACACAAACTCTGAAACATTTTGGGATTAACTAGTTAATGTTGTGAAATCACGGCTTTTTCAGCTTCAGTTCAACCTTAATAAAGAAAAAATCCATGTTCTTGCCTTTTTGAGTGCCTAAGAAAATCAATCATGTAAAAGCCCAATAAATAAGAAATAAGAAATATATTAATATAAGAAATAATCTGCCAGTGTGTCTGCATTTTTAGATTAAAAAAAAAATGATGTTAATGGTACACATGAGAGTCTGAAAATAGTATCTGAGTCCCCGTACTTAATATGATTTACTTGTGTACCTCCAATTTTCTAAAGTTTCTCTGAAATTAATTGAAGATCGACCCATTAAGAGAAGCAAGTCTGGGGGATCAGAAATGCAGATTATTGTGTTATTGTGTTATTTAAAATGTCTCTCTATATGCTGAGTGCTGCTGTTGACTATAGGGAAGAGGATGGTGTATTCAAGTCTTCCAGTTTATCAGCTGGCTAATATTACAGATATCTTACCATCAAAAGAGGATTAGCAGCTTATTCAGTATCATTGCAGTTTAAGTACAGATCATACTATATTGTAACTTCATAACTTCAAATTCCTATTCCCTGTTTGGATGGTAACTAACACTGTACATATAACATGCTGACTGACACCTACTACCTTTCATAGTTACCATTAGGTGAGGTAATAAGAGACAATTTTGTTATTTTGTTTTACTTTTATTGTACCAGAAAGTCCATTTGAGATCCAAAGAGAGGCCTGGCCAAGCTAACAGTCATACTCACAACATATTAAACATGCAAGCAAGCTGATCCTTACAAACAGTGTTTTGTCACATGGAATTGCCCAAAATCCATTATCCAGTCAATATTTTTAAAAAAAAGAAAAAAGATTGAAAGACTGAGATATCCTATGTGTTCGGAAGAGGACTGGTTTAAAATAAATAAATAAATAAATAAAATAACCAAGCCTCAAAACCTGACTGCTGCATGTCTTTAGAATACTCTCACTCTCCTGGGATAATCCACACATCTACTTTTATGATTAAAATTTTCCAAGCAAAATACCATTTGCTTAAAGGAAAAACTCAAATTCCGTTCGGTTTCAGTATTGAACTGGCAGCAGGCATGGCAACATCTGAACATAAAACTACAATTTCCCTATAGCTAGAAAAGAAGCTCATACTTATGTGTGAACTAGTCACTGTTTCATCAAACAACCGCCCCATTTTGTTTGTTCGCTTTTGATTTAAATTCCTATTTAGTAGTTCAGAATTTTCTTTGTCATCCGATGCTTCCTTTGCTGCCTGATGTAATTTATTAATCTAAATCTAAACCAGCACAGGTAGATAATATTGGTTACAAATGTTCTCCAGCAGCTCCAGGTTGTATTGACTCTACCATGCATTGCTGCAGAGCATAGTTGCAACTCAGCCTATTTTTCCCTATAATGCAATAAGGTGTGGAAACTAAAGAGACCTCTGAATAATGAACCTACCTAACATGTCACTTATCATACCACGGGCAGTCGAGTTGTTTGCTTTTTTTAATCTAAAATCTTCTCCTTGTGGCCTAAAGGGCATATACACTTAAAAAAAATTATTACAGTACCGACATCATCTGGACTGAATATTTCTAAGCATTGCTGACATTAATGTTTTTACTTTGTCAGTATGGATGACTGGGGTACTCGCACGCTGTAATGTTGCTGTAATAGACTTGTATATTTACTGACCCCTTTACACTTTCAGGCTTACGTTGCCACTTCCTCCAGGGAACATGTTTCTTGTGTAGGCACTTTGCTCTTCTCCACAGCTGTTACTTTGTTCTTTACAGATATACAGATTCAGAGGCTGCACTTTTTAAAATTGCTTCTTTATCAATTAAGGCCCAGTTGTTTAAGTAGGTTCTCAACTTGATTCTTTTGTGTCTTTACACTACCAGTAGTAATAGCAGGGTAATTAATTGAACATTATGCTACATATTAGCCTACAATTTTACCTTTTTTTTTTTCTTTGCAGCATTTTTTTTTAGCTTCTTCTTCTTTGGCCTTCTCACTGCAACTGACAGTCCTGTGGATGTGCATGGTTTAAATTTAGTTTTGTGATACTTGAATAATCCCCACAGGAGAAACTCTGCTACAGTACAGTGCCACTGGGATTCGGTGTTTTCAAGGACATTTTAGTTGGGTAAATGTTTTCTGTCATGGGAATTATTTGGGTTTAGACCTTCACATTGAAGGACAATTGCTCTGCTTATTGCACCATCATTTTGCACTACTTTCATCCTAATGCAATTTTGTTTCTTTGCAGTATGGGCAGTATGTTGTTTTGATGCTATCCATACTGACTGTAACAGATTGAGGACAATTTTATACTACCTATTATCTCCTGATCCAATCCATTTTGATGACTTTATCCCTCCATCACAGTCAGCCAGAGAAGAGAGTGTAGATAGTTTCAGTTACTGTAGTAAATGCTATTTTTGATTCACATATATATCAGTGCTCCTGGCTGACTAGTGAAGAAGATGCTTTTTTTTTTTTTTTTCCTCAGAAGCTTTTCAACTTTCCACTTTCAATCATTTTAAGAAGAATCTGGGCCCAAAGTGACGTAGTTCTTAGCACTATACCTTTTAATAGAATAGCATTTTCTCCTGCTCTTATCCAAAATGGGGATTAATTGCTTCTGCCATGCAATATTTATAATGTTCCAGAAAAATATCAAGATGATTGTCTAGTGCTCTTGTAGTATACCCTGCTGGGAATGCTTTTGTGCTTGTGTTTCTGTTTGAAACACTTTTTCTTTTTTTGACATGCTACAATCCATTTGATATTGCGGGTCTTAAAATTATTAGTTATCTTAAGCTGTAGATTCCTGAGCTTTGCTCTCTCTGTGAGTCGTTCCTCTTCTGGCTCTTACTTTGTTGTTTTCAGATTTAAAGTTCTCAAGGATTTCTAAAATTGCAGAGCCAATAACTATTATTTAGTTTGTTTAGAAGTGTCTTTTGTTGAATCTTTAAAGATTTCAGTTTTTGAAAAATTCAGTTTAACAAAGTCTGAATCCTTGTTTTTTTTTTTTCTTTTCCATCTTGGGCTTGGCAGGCTTTCCTCTTCCTGGACTGCCTAATCCCATTTCACTGTGGGGAATTTCACTGCCTCCACATTGATGGGGAAACTCATTTTCTGTGTGCAGTATTCAAGCAGTCATCATGTCAGATAGACAAATTGCATACATTGACAGTACATTTAAAGCAACTGATATGGGTTCGACATATACACCGCATACATGCCAAAATGTCTACCATTAAAAAAAAAAAAAAGGTCTATCATCTGTGCAGTCATTTTAATGATGGCTTTGTGTGACTTTGGTTTGCATAATGATGGCTTATTTCTTTAATTTTTGCAAAAGTAACACCACATACTGCAAACAATTTTTTTTTTATAGTACATGCTAGCTAGAGTATATATTCAAATTTTGATCTCATTCTTTCATAAATAATCTTAATAATATCAATCTCTGCTTCTGATGGCTCTGTTTTTGGCTGCCCAAACAGGTATCACTGCCAAGGCTGGAGACCAGCCCAGTAACTTAGTCTGTCTCAGGTTAAAGGCCAAATCTCCACTCACTGGCTAGAAAAGCGCCAATGTACTGTGCTGTTGGCACTCTGAGTACACTCACTGTTTAAAGTGCCCATATTTTGTTTATTTACATGTACATGCACATATTTTGAAGGTCTGCTACAATAATTTTGCTTTTTACTTCTGCCTCTGTCTGAAATGCTCCATTTTATTTCTTGTCTCAAAAATAGATGTAAAAGATTGGGTCTTCAGTTCGTCAGATTTCAGGAGTGAAACTCATTTTCAGTCTTGCAGCCCACAACAGAATATGATGTGCTTTGGTCATAGCTGTGATACATTATAGCTGTAGTGAGGAAAAGTGGATGTCCTGCAAGGCTGTGTCTGGGTTTAGTTGAGGCATTGGCTTATTTATTTATTATTTTTTTTAAAGACATGCCAGACTGGTCACTTGGTGGGAATTTTGTTAGTATGTTAAAAAGTGGTGCGGCTAAGTAAAGGACTACTGCACTACTGAACTCCCTGAAATGCCTTGCGTCAGGTAGTTGAGCCACAGTGTTTTCTGTAGGTGAGAATAATTTCATTTGGCGAGGACTTTGGCCTTTCTAACTTGGAAACATTTTACATCAACACAAAAGCTATAAAACAGACTAAAGCTCTGTTAGACCAGCTCAGACACTGACAGTCCACAGAGTATGCAAACCCATACCAAGTACCATTGTAATAGTTTTTTTTTTTTTTTTTTGTCCCAAATGTGGCAAAAGACTGAATGAGT
>VUQI01028753.1:0-10808 GCA_015106735.1 Paratilapia polleni | reverse complement strand
GTGTGTGTGAATGTACGTGTGACTGGGTGAATGTGGCATGTAGTTAAAAAGCGCTTTGAGTACACATTTATTAGGTTTAGGGGGCAAATACTTTTTCACACCATTGTACATGTGAATAAGGTAAAATGTGGTGCTTGGTGTGGTCAGTGAGACTAGAAAGGGCTATGCCAGTCCATTCCATATCAGTTCTTCGTCAGCTGCAGCTAATGCATACCTGTGTTTCATTTGTAAAACCTACATTTACACTGTATTATTTTTGTTAGTGGATGACTTGCTCACTCATCAGGGCTGCTCATTTTTGACCCACTAATTTATGCTGAAATTGTTAGATTGTGCTGGTCATTATTGACATGACCTGGTCAATTTGTGCATTATTAGCTCATCATCTGCAGAGCTTTTGTACTTCACTTTACTGTTTTTGTGACTTTGGCATCATGCTAATTTCCCTCACTTTGCAGATCTGGCCCAAAGATCCTAACAGTTTAAGTGGAGACTTTGAAAATAAACTTTGTTTACTGGGAAAAGTTTTGGTTACCTTTAGGCTCAAAACATACATATTGAGTTTGAAGAAAGATTGTTCTTTGGAATTAAAATAATTTAGCAGACTGTGTTTGGTTGATTTTGGTCATTGGCTTTGATTTTGGGAGAGACATACAAGCTACCTATCATGTTGTTTCAGCAAGAGGACCTGTTACTAGAAGCTATTTTAAATGGGGTCACAAAATTGATGGATGTAGCTTCAGGGTATAAACAGTGAAGCAAATGCAGAAGGGCCTTAAACCTGCATTCTTTCTAAGAGCCAGCAAGGTGTTCTGTGTTATGACTGCAAAAAGAAGTCAAATTGTGTAGTCAATGAGAAAATGGCCCTTGGCTCCCTTTATCTATGATGTCAGTTAATAGTTTCCTGATGAGACTATGGTCTCAGTGACTACTTTTTAATTTTTATTGAATATGACATGATGCTCATTTTAAAAATTAGGGTCCCCATTACAGTCAAAAAGGATAATAAAACAGGGTATATCGTAGTGTAGGTCTTGTGGTTGATGAGTTGCTACCGTATGGACCTGCAGCGTCCCTCTGTTTCTCAATGAGATGCACCCCTCGCTCATTACATCACTTTTCAAAACACCAGCATGGTGACAGTGAAAATGTTCAGCTCAAAGCTTCACAATGGGGAATTTACTAACTAATGGCTGATGTTATGGTGGGTACAGCATTCCATGGATCTGCATGCCTTTCTACATATTCAGCATTCTGTAGTCATGTCTCTGGCCTGTTCCCTTCTTTCATATCAGCCTCTGAGCATGAAATTCCTGCCAAAGCTCTTGAGTCTCATACTGGACAAGCACCATTTCCCGCCTCCAACAGGCCAACTTGGCAGGCCCAAGCCCCACATTTAAAAACCAATCACAGCTGAAACCACTAATGAATATTTGCTGTAAACTGATAGTGCTTATTATGGTGCTTATATATCCAAGCTCATGCTTTGACACAGATGCTCAGAGGCATATGTCAGATCTCTGTAATACAGACATAAACCTGCTGTCAGATTAGTGAGCTGTCATTTCTTCTTTGTGCTGAGCATCAGGGGTGGTGTGGGGGTGTTTGCAATGGGAGTCACGTCTACTGGTCTTTCCTGGCCTCTAGTAAGAAATGCGGTGAATGTGTAGTAATTAGGATTTTACTCTGTGGGTGAACCTGCATGGAATGGCAGGTTCCAGATGTATTACCCTCAGGCAAGGCAAAGCAGTAAGAAACATAAAGGCTGGAGACAACAACATACACAGAAAATGTAAAAAAACAACAACAACCAAACAAAAGAAAAAGTAGTATCAAATGTTGCTTCAGTGAGTCTTTGCCTTGAACTGACAGGAAATACAAAAATGCCTTCACACAGAAGAGGCTCTGTGGAGCTGATTTCTTCTCAAGACTGATTGATTTCATGTGCTTTAGTGGATTATTTATGGCAACAGTGGGTTGTGTGTACCAAGGTCACTTTCCATCTATGTCATGGCTAGAATGACATCTTCGTCCTACCATTCTTCCCCCTTCTTCATCTCTGTGTGTCTGCCAACTCCTCTCCCTTATGTTTTAAAAATGTGGTCAAGTTTAGAGAACAGAGGGACCGTCTTTGTGGTTTTAGCAGTGTAGGTCCAATTGATGAATTTATTGGCTGAATGTTTTCATGGAGTCATATCAGAGCTGCTGAGTAGTCATCTAATCAGTTGTTTAAAATGTTTCAGCAACTCTTTTTCATATAATTGTTTTGTTGTTTAAGTTATTTCTTCAGTTTGAGTTTCTCAGATTGGAGCCTTGAATATTGTTGAGTTATATATTGTCAAACAGTTATTGCAGTTATAGCTACTTGTAAGTCTGTGTGCCTGTGAAGCAACAAAGAGCTCCCTAAAACTTTTCAATTAGTGACACAAAATTATGATTAGTTACCAAATGAGGAAACTGATAAGAAACTAACATAATCAATCATTAGTTTATGATTAAACTAATGATTAACTAGCAGTTAAGTGGTGACTACCCTATATTAAGCAGTCATACACAATACACCTTAGAAGTCTTAGTATTATTAATTCATCACAATCTTACATTTAATTGCCCTCTTTGTGTCCCCTGATTACTATATGTTACTTCATCATCACCTGTTTGTTAAAAACCTGATGATGCAATAATGAGTGACTACTGGGATTGCTCAAAAGCAGTAAGTCATCTTTAACTAATTGTTAATTTGTTGTTAATGAGTTGTTGCTACTTTTGTGCTGTTCACTGGCTGCTTAATTAATCAGGACCCACTCATGAAGAAAGTGGCAACTATGATCAATTCATAGATATTCATGAACCGATCATTAAGTAATGCAGTGGCATTCTGTCAGGGAAAGCATGGCAGCAGTACTTGTTTAGTGAAATCTAAAAATAGACATCAATTAAAATGTACCAAAGTGAAAGCGATCTCTCTCTCCTTTCATCTCAAACAGCGTTCTGCCATAAAGCTTTTTTCACCTGTTTGCATCCATCCTTTAAATTACTGCCATCTTGTGGCCACAGTTGGCTATTTTCTCTGGAAGCAGGATTAACTCTACTTGACTAGAGCCACTGAGATCTGTATGGGGCCACCATTTTGATTGGGATGTCCATGGCCAGTTAACAAAGGCTTGAGCTTGTCAAGCTGAGAGGCCGGCAGGTTTTTCTGGTTGTCGCTGCCGCTGGCTCTGCTTTCACTGCTCTGAGATCAGTTACCATCTGTGTGTTGTGTGGAAACAGAGCTAGCATTAGCAAGTGAGCAAGTCCTCTGTGATTTATCATTGTAACAGATAATGTGTGATGTAGAGGAGTTAGAGTGCAGTGTGAAAAAGTCTTTAACAATGACTTTAGCATGTTAGCAAAGAAAGCCTTGATGCTGGACAGGGGAACTTTTGCCATGTCCGATTTAATAAAACAGGCATGTTGAAAGGGTGCAGGCGCCACCAGCATTTTCAGATTTGCATCTATGAGAAATAACTTGGTCGACTGAATGTACTAAGTTTAACGAACTGCTTTGCTAATACACCACCTTCATTTTTCACTCATATTTTCAGTCCCTCTGTAGATATTGACAGTTAACTATGTCACACTGTGCTAAAGCCCCTTAAGCTGTGATTTTTTAAAAAAAATCATATAAATATATTCAATATACTGTTTTAAACCAAGATCTAGGCCTATGTTTCTGAGCGTGGTCAGATACATGGTCCTCACAGGACAGCCACTACAAACATGATTTTATAGAATATGAGGCATTACTGTAGATTAAACAGAATATAAATTATTTAAACTGAGCTCAACTTTAAACATCTGCAGCAGTAATATTACTCCATATAACATTGATGGGGAACATTCTTCTGCACAATAAGTACTGTTACTTTTGATACTTTATGTACAATTTGCCAGTAATACAGATTTATGTGCAAGCAAGGTGTTTTCATAGTGTTTTATTGCTACTTTTACTGAAGGAATGGTTCTAAAAAATGCATTTCTGTAAAAGTACCACACGCCACTGATGTAATGACTCATCATCTCCCAGTCACTGTGTCTGTTCTCTAGTAACTCATCATTATCTAGTACTACATAGCCACCAGCCACCAAGTTTGGAAGATTTCTTCTTCCAAACTTGGTGGCTGGAATTTTGCTGTTTCTTAGGGAGAACACCTATTAGCCTCTAGTAACACATCATCTTCATCTCACATGCTTCAGCTTATCCCAGCGGTCATATTAGAAATTACAAGTGAGAGTTTTTTTTTCTGATGTATTCTTTGAAGCTTTACATCAACAGGACATTTAAACAGCTAGTACTTGTGGCCATCACTAATCACTGAGCTGCTTTGAAAAAGACAAAGCCTTTGAGGCAGAGATAATTGGGGTTGGCAGGATTACCTTTTGGTCCCTTTGTCATATTTTGAGTATCTGTTTTATTCTTCAGCCTAAAGCTTTAAGGACATCAGTCTCAGACAGGCAGAACATGAAAATCTGTCTCCTCCCCACTAGTGAGGACCCAGCCAGCTCCATTAACTGTATTTCTGAAAGCACAGTTTCTTCATGTAAAATCACCACTCAGTTAAAAAAGCTCTGCTGGAAGCAACAAACATGAACCTTGTATGGTTGCTGTCTTGCACAAGAAAAATTACTGATGTGGAGTGTGCCTTCTCCTGGAAAAAGGACTGCTGGTTCTTTATTATAGGCTGAAAACTTAACTGGGTCTCCATCTAGTGGGCAGATCATGAAACAGTTCTAATGTTCTTAAAAAAAAGAAGACTAAAGCTTAGTACTATATGAAACCTGCAAAACATTGTTTCCTTTGTTTCTAGTTGTTTCTTTTATAGCCTTTTTTTATGTGACTGATCTTGTACCAGTTGGATTCTCTTTGTGTTCTTTGGCAATGTAATCAAGTTCAAGCTTTTAGGTTTTGTCCTGTTATGTGAGCATTGGTTTTCTTCTTAATCACTGTTTATAGAGATTCATTTCCTGTAATGCCTTTCATATTACCTTCACTGAAACAGCAGCTCCACACATAATAATTGTGCCAAGTCAGAATCACTTACAATCAGTTGTTCCATGAATAGCTGTTTAAACAGTGAATTTCTTTTAAAAATGTTTTTGGGGGCTTTTTAGCCTTATTGGGATAGGGCAGTGGAGAGAAGACAGGAAAGCTGGGAGAAAGACAGGGGTGAAGACACGCAGTAAGTGGCCTTAGGGTGGATTGGAACCTGGGCCTCTGACGGCACATGGGTTTCCTGCACAACTCAGTGAACTATAGCAGCACCCTAAACACTGAATTTCTTACTTTTTATTAGCTTTGATTGGCACTGTGCCTTCTGTTATTGGTAGTATGACTCCGTGACTCTCCCCATACCTTCTAACCACTGCTGCTGCTGTTGGCTTGCTTTTCACTTGTTAGCTGACCCTCTTGTTATCCTCTCTAGCTTCACAGTGGTTGGTTTCTTATGTGTTCTGGCCATTCATGTGGGCCCATGTTTTGTTACATTACACACAACCCACAGAAAACTGAGGTACACAGGTTCTGTTAGAACATGCAGTCAGCAGCATTGCAGTGTTTAACAACTCACTGTGTTTTATACATATACAATCCACTGAAAATACTTCCATTTTGTATTTGTTTGAAATTTAATACAAAATGTTTAGAAATGAGTGAAAAGTGGAATTTGTTAAAACTAAACATTAATCAGTTTTTGCTCCTGGTTTTGCTTTAATGACAGCAGCACTCACGCTGCATGGTCTCCAACAGTTACTTCAATCCCGAAGTTATGCTATCCTAGCATCATCTGGGAATGACAAGAGCTTCTAGTCATTTCATGTCACAAAAATCCATGGCAGCCAGCATCTTTGTTCTTCAGCCAATAAGAAAAACATAATGATAAAGCCATAAAAATCATAAATGCTACTTTAAAACATTTCCCTCACTATATGACTTACCAGAGTTACTGCTCCCCAGTGACTTTTTGTGGTGTCAGTTCTCAAATGAATGATGGTAAAGTGAACTTAACTTATGGCAAAGAAGAAGAAGAAAACACACAAGACAAAAATGGTAGGGCAATTGTAAATGGAGATAAGATTAATCAAACTTATGCATCATATAATAATACACTGCAGTTAAGAAATACAGAATTCCTACATTTTACTTTTTGGGGGATTTTGTGGTTTTGTTTTTTTGCTGCTTACACAGATCTTGTGATGTATTGTGGTGAATGTCTTGCAATGTATCGTATTACAGAACTGGTGTTGTGATGCCATTGTTATCATGGGCAAGGTATCCAACACCTACTCCTTACAAACAGCCTCTGTCACTAATCTCTTTTTGTCTTGTTTTTATCATTCATCGTCATAAATAAGACTCTTTCCAGCCACTGTGAAATGCTGGTTTGTCTTTGTCCACCCCAAGTGTCTTGACTTTGTTTCCCCTCTTGAGAGGTGGTTTAGAGATACTGTTTGTCCTCTGAGACCACTACTAGCAACATTTTGTGAGGAGTGGTACTTATTGGAGTCTTGCAATCTTACCTGGACAATTCAGTATCTGTGATTAAGGTACTTTTACTGTCTCTGAGTGAACAAACTCTAGGTGTTGATCTTCTGATGACTCAACTCATGAGTCTCCATAATGTGTTTCAAAGGTCCATGCACTGCCACTTTTTTGCTGAACAAACAAACAAACAAACAAAAAAAAAAACGTGTTTGCTCCAATTAACAGTCTGACTTCTGATGCCATGTTTCCCACTATCACAGCTCTGCTTCGTCAGCATTGTTCTGCTGAAAACCTAAAGCACAGCCATTTTAAAAGGCAAATAGTTGCAGACTGATTGCTGACCTAGAGTGCAGAAACAAATATCTGAAGATATTTCTTCTTAATGTACACTTTCTGTTTATAGGTTTACATGAAATACAGAGTGAGTTTTTTTCCCCCACACACCAAAACACGCCAAAAAAGCAACTAATCAGCAAATTAACATGCACATAATAACAATTTAAATACAACCTCAGGTGAACAATAACATATGACCTTACACTGTGTCATTATGTATTTAACAAAAACGGAGCAAAAATGCAGAAGCAGTGTGTGAAAAACAAAGTCCACCCTTCCTGTTTCCATAGGAATTAAAAGGGTAAGCAGCCAGGTGCTGCTAATCAAATGCATTGATTAACTGATCATCAGCAAGTGTGAGCTCCTCTATAAAAGCAGAGGTTTTGACAGTTTGCTGGTCTGGAGCATTCGGCTGTGTTTTAACACGATGCCAAGAAAGAAAGACATCAGCAATGATCTTAGAGAAGCAACTGTTGCTGCTCATCAATCTGGGAAGGGTTATAAGGACATTTCCAAACAATCTGAAATTCATCATTCTACAGTGAGAAAGATTATTCACAAGTGGAAAAGACAGTTGCCAATCTTCCCAGGAATGGGCGTCCCAGGAAATTCATCCCAAGGTTAGACTGTGCAATGCTCAGAGAAACTGAAAAAATCCAAGAGCTACATCTCAGACTCTACAGGCCTCAGTTAGCATGTTAAATGTTATTTAACATGCTAACTGTTATTTAACATTATTACATTATTTATTTTGCCGAATAAATAACGAAACGATATGTCATGTTTTGTTGTTCATCTGAGGTTGTATTTACCTAATTACCAGTACATTTCTTCTCCATTCTCCATTCTCTTCCTCTCACTCTCCAAGACTGCATTAAACAAACTGGTTAAAAAGTCCACTGCCCTCTCTGCTTCACATCTCCTTACATCCACAGGTATGTCATCTGGACCAACTGCCTTTCCACTCTTCATCCTCTTCACAGCTGCCCTCACTTCCTGCTTACTAATCCTCTGCACTTCCTGATTCACTATCTTTCCTCCATCCATCCTCCTCTTTCTGTCATTTTCTTCATTCAAAGTACTCCTTCCATCTTCTCAACACACTCTCTTCAGTTGTTAGTACATTTCCATCTCAATCTTTAATCACTCTAACCTGCTGCACATCCTTTACAGCTCGATCTCTCTGTGTAGCCAATCAATACAAGTCAATTTCTCCTTCCTTAGTGTCCAGCCTCACTATAAGTCTTTGCCTTTGCCACCTCTCTGTATGCTGTACACCTAGCCTCCCATTACTCTTGTCTACTTCCTTCATCTCCCTGAATATCCCATTTTTTCTTTGCTAACCTCTTCCTTTTGAATACTTCTACTACTGAGAACTTCCTCATTCCACCACCAAGTCTCCATGTCTTCTTTCCTTTGTCCAGATACACCAAACACCTTCTTGGAAGTTTCCCTCACCACTTCAGCTGTACTTTCCCAGTCATCTGGTACCTCTTCACTACCACCCAGAGCCTGTCTCAACTGCTCCCTGAACTCTGCACAACATTCTTCCTTCTTCAGCTTGCACCATTTAATCCTTGCCTCTACCTTCACCTGCTTCCTCTTCTTGATGTCCAACATCATCCTACAGACTACCATCTAATGCTGCCTAGCTACATTCTCCCCTGACACCCCCTCGTAGTCTCCTATCTCTTTCAGATTGCACCTCCTGCATAAAATGTAGTCCACCTATGTGCACCTTCCTCCACTCTTATACGTCACTCTTTGTTCCTCCCTCTTCTTGAAGTACGTGTTCACCACATCCATTTCCATCATTTTGGTAAAATCCACTACCATCTGTCCTTCTGCATTTCTCTCCTTAGCACCATACCTACTCAGCTCTTTCAGATCACCTCTGTTCCCTTCACCTACATGTCCATTGAAGTCCTCCCCAATCACCACTCTCTCCCTCTCCACCTGGTCTCATGCACACACAATATATCTTCGTCCTCTCCATCATATCAACAATACTACAATAAAAATAATCAACACTCATTCAGTTGAAACAAGTACATACATATAGCTAGGTAAAAGAGGACCAAAAGAAAAGTATTACAAACAACTGAAGTGTTTAGCCTCAGTCACACTAGGGTAAAAATCGGGTGGCAACATCCATGTGACCAGGAAAAACTCAGTGCAATGAAAAAATTCAATGCACTGAGTGAGTGCACTGAATTTTTTTTGCTGCTGGCAACCAATTGAAAGTAGTTGTGGCAATCTGTTGGTCACCCAGAGATTGAGCATGTGTCACTGTCAACATCTTGGCGACCACTTTTGGTTGCAAGGCGATTGCACTGGTGAGAGGCAACCTGTCTCCAACCAATCACGGTCCGACTTGGACTGACTGCAGTCACTTTCAGACAGATTGGTGAAGGTTTGCAAATAATTGTGGTCCAATTTATAAACAGAAAGATTGCCAACAGTCAGTTTGCACAGATGAGTGCAACATGTCTGCTAATTGCTGTATTATCACAAACAGATTGCATGTAATTGCCAACTTGACCAAAACTGAAAGCAGAAAGAGGTGTTTCATCTTTTGCTAGTTTTTTTTTTGCTGGCCAGTATTTTGTTAGTATTCATTCTTTTATTAGTTTTCCTTCTTTCCTCATTTTTTCCCACCTCTCCTCTTTCTGGTGTGCAATACGGGTCGTCCTCAGACTAATTGGAGAGGGATGGCCCATTGCATGACCCCTTCAAAAGAAAAAGCCCCCAGACCCTGAGGAGGGAACCTGTTTCTTACCGGGTCAGCGGTCAATTTATTTTAATGGCTGAAGGTGTGGATACTGGCCTTCTTTCCTCTCCCTATGCTGCCCACTCTCAGGGAGACTCCTTGATACTCTGAGTTCATATCCCCCAGCTCTGATGGACAGATTAGAAACATGTTATTGCAAAGTGTAAAATAAACAGATAGTAAGTAAATAAATAAATAAATAAAAACATCATCCATAACAACAACAACAACAATAGTAAGCAGAAGAAGAAGGAAAAGAAGAGGAAGAAAACAGTATGAAGAATAATAAAATGGGATATTGGGGGCAGGGTTTACTTGTGTGAGGCTAGTTAATCTGACATATTTAGGGTATATACAACAAAGACAGTGATTTATAATAATAATAACTATTATTATTCTGTATATTTAGGAGAGAGTTTTTTTAAGATGGCTCGAGCTTGATGATTTCTACTGTTAAAAAAGATGTTTGAGATTTGCTTGTTTTAGGTTGATCTTATGTGATATAACTGATTTCAGTTGTTGGTGCTGTAAAAAAGATTTGTGGTCTAAACCATACTGATCTATCAATTCCTCAAACGGGATGAAACCTGCATTTTTGATTATATGTTGGAGGTGGGCGATGTCTTTATTTTGTCCATGTATTAAAACTCAGTGTTTTTTTTAATTCAATTCAATTCAATTTTATTTATATAGCGCCAAATCACAACAAGAGTCGCCTCAAGGTGCTTTATATTTTAGGGTAAAGACCCTACAATGTTAGACAGAAAACCCCAACAGTCAGACGACCCCCTATGAGCAAGCACTTGGCAACAGTGGGAAGGAAAAACTCCCTTTTAACAGGAAGAAACCTCCTGCAGAACCAGGCTCAGGGAGGGGCAGCCATCTGCCACGACCGGTTGGGGATGAGGGGAAACAGAAGAGAGCAGAGGGAGACAGGACCAAAGACACACTGTGGGAGAGAGAAAGAGTTAATAATAGCTAATGATTAAATGCAAGTGGTGTATAAACACATGGAGAGTGAAAGGAAGTGAGGAAGAGGAAGTGCTCAGTGCATCATGGGAAGCCCCCAGCAGCCTAGGCCTATTGCAGCTTAACTAAGGGATGGTTCAGGGTCACCTGATCCAGCCCTAACTATAAGCTCTATCAAAAAGGAAAGTTTTAAGCCTAATCTTAAAAGTA
>VUQI01028752.1:43437-57753 GCA_015106735.1 Paratilapia polleni | reverse complement strand
GCTTCAGGCTGTGAGTGCTATGTATGCATTTTCTTTTTTTATGTATATAGTTTCTCATACAGCTCTGGAAAAAATTAAGAGACCACTGCAAAATTATCAGTTTCTCTGATTTTGCTATTTATAAGTATATGTTTGAGTAAAATGAACATTTTTGTTTTGTTCTATAAACTACTGACAACATAACTCCCAAATTCCAAATACAAATATTTTCATTTAGAGCATTTATTTGCAGAAAATGAAAAATGGTCAAAATACCAAAAAAGGTCCAGTGTTTTCAGACTTCAAATAATGCAAAAAAACCAAATTCATATTCATTTTTAAACAACACATTACTAATGTTTTAACTTAGGAAGTGTTCAGAAATCAATATTTGGTGGAATAACCCTGATTTGCAATCACAGCTTTCATGTGTCTTGGCATGCTCTCCACCAGTCTTTCACATTGCTGTTGGGTGACTTTAAGCCATTCCTGGCGCAAGAATTCAAGCAGCTCAGCTTTGTTTGATGGCTTGTGACCATCACTTGTATTGTGGATAACACAGTTTGTGAAGTCATAAACTTGACTTGGCTTTTATTTTCACTTTTATTTTATATTTTGGTTGAAAAGCTCCACAGGTTTTCCAGTTTTACTAACGTTTACTCTTAAAGCCCAAATGCAGATGAACGCTGAATGTTTTGTCTATCACTAGGCACCTCAAAAACATCATGAAGCGGCCTTTTAAGTGCCAGGTCCCATATTCCCAAATTCATTTGTTACACCTTTTGATATTCGCCTGTTAACGCACTTCTGCTTTCACAAAAGCTCCTGTCTTAGAAAGGTATTTTATTCATATGACAGTTCAAAAGCTTTAGTTTGAGAAAAGTCTAAAAAAGTCTGAATATGTTGTGTTTTGAAGCAAGCCAGAGCCTACACCTGTTTGCTCTTCTGAAAATATGACACATTGGACTGCAAACTGTCAAAGTGAAATGTAGTTTGGATGTAAGAGACTGTGAAACCAAGGTAAACGAATACCTGTCTGACACACACAAAGCTATAAGTTACTCAAAATCCAACAGCCAATGCCGAACTGAGCTTACTGAGTCAAACTCCTGTTTGAAGCTTAGAAATGTGATGCCTGGCTTTGCAGAACTTTCCACTCCTAAGTCATTTCACTGTTTATTGGCTGATCCCTCTTCTCTGGTTCACTCACAATAGTGCGTATGTGTATGCATGTGTGCATTGTTGCATATAATCCAGACATTTCATGTGTGTGTACAGATGAAACCAAGTTTTATAGAATGAGTTGGACAGGAATGATATCATGGTTTTGGGGCTTGTACATGGGACTTGGGCGAGTGAGGTCAGTGTCTGTGAGATGGGCTTGTGTGTTTGAGTGTGAAGATGGGCTGCAGATGGTGAGATTTATGGAAGAACAGTGGCTTTGTAATGTGAACGTATGGGATGCAAGACAGATCTGTGATCTCAGTGCTGCTACTTCCACACTGCAAAGAGTGCGTTTCCATGTAACCCCAAAAGGTTTACTTAGCTTGGAACTCCTTCTGATTGCTGATTCCCAAGACCTCCTCTGGCACACAAGAAACAGTAAAAGAAGCACTTCTGGCAACAAGTGAGAAATAAATCCTTTATATTGTAACTTAGTTTTTAGGTGTGAATTTTACTGTAACACTGTATAAGATACACATATCTACCTTGAAGCCACTTACTGATTTGTCCACCAATGTTTTAAAGGCACATGTTCAACATTTTTGGTCACCATTTGGAGCTAGGAGTAACCATGTTTGGACAGGTGGATGGAGTGCTCCCTGTTAGTTATCAGCTAAGGATAGCTAGCTTGGTTAGCAAGATGCATCCATAGACTGTATACGTGCAACACACAGATACCTGCAAATTAAAGCAAACATCTAAAAAAAATACTAGAATTTCACTCACCAAAAAACTGGAAGGCTGACTTCTTTGAATATCAAGCAGTATATCTATAATATTTTTAATTGTTATGGTGTTTTCAGAGGCGTTGCTTGTCACCAGACAAGGAAGGCAACTGCTGGGGCCACAGGCCAGTGGGGAGCCCTCAAGGGCTGACAAACTTTAAACTACAGCAGTGACAGTGAGCTAAGTTTGCAATGACAGTAGGATAGACATGACCTCTGTAAGGGGGGCCCACCTGACTCCACTCACTCCCATTGCAAGTGGCACACATGATTCTGTTTAAACAAACCTGATGACAACAAAGGAAGTCACTCAATAAAAATGAAGAGGAGTTATCCTTTGGAGTGAAAACAGGAAGAAGAAAAAAGAAGATTAGGAGGAAAAAAGCAAGACAGTGGTGAATAGAGCAGATAATAACTATTAGACATAATGCTAAATAAGTATATGCTGCTAGTCTAGTCCTAAGTGTAGGAGAAAGACACTTAAAATAATGTAACTTCCACTAGCATCACATTATTTCTTTGGGTTACTGTGAAGTTTAACATTAGTTATCTTAGCTAGCGGTCTAGTGTCTCCAGCTCTGCTGGCTGTGACTGACCAAGTCGAGCGCATGTGGCCGGGAGTCAGAGACACCGGCAGTCGACTTGTTAGCGTAGCTAGCAACTTCATAACCAGTCAACTTGGTCTTGGGCATTGTTACACTTCTACATTTCTAGAATAATGTTTTTATAGGACTGTTGTTGTTATTGGTGATGGTGTCAGATTATTTATAACATAATGATGATGAATGCTATTGGAGGGGCCCCTGGTTGAGTTTTTTGCCTAAGGCCACAACAGACTCAGGTCTCAGACCAGGTGTCTGATGGGTTTTCCAAACAAAGAAGGATAATTACCTGTTTAGAATTTTTTTTAAAATGATGTTAGCCTCCTCCCTCATTAAAAAATTTAGAATCTTTGAATATGCTGTACTTTACATTTCAAAGGATTAACTATATTCTACTTAACTGAAAACCCATTCCCAGTGTTGGCTTCAGTTTTCCACATTACACTTGTGTATGTTGTCTTCTGAATGTCTGAGCAAGTTGTGAGGTCACAAATGACACAAACTTACATTCTTCTGTACAGTTAGGGTCAAACATCAATAATCAAAACATAATTTTGAAAAATATCTCTTCTTCTGCTTTCCTACCCTGTGGACAAACCACTGGTCCTCATCATGAAAATATTTAGCCTGGGGCTAATTGGTTTCTCACAGGCCTCAATCCACACTTTCTGGGATGGGTGGAGTGTGTTCACTCCGGCCTGCCCACCACTTCTAAAGGAGAGAGGCTACATAAGGGGAAAAAAGAAGCCTTGATGTGATTAAGCGCTTCAAGATGTTCGCATGTTGGTTTAAAGCCGAGAGAAAGAGGGTCACTCGGGGCATTGCATTGTCACATCCTGTTGTTTGTAATGCTGCTCTCCCACTCTGCATGCTTTGTGTGATGCATGATGAAAAAAATGTGATGAAAAAAAAAAGGTATCAACGTTTGTGTATCATGCTATTACATGACAAGACTTTCCCATCATTCATGGTCTTAAAGCAGCAATTTATACTTCAAAACTAATGTGGCTGTGTTAGTTCATATTAGGGTCGCAGATCTCTGTACTGTAAACATACATAGTGATAGACTTCAGCTTGGTCAAATTCCCCTTTTTATGAGTTGCCAAAGGGTTCTAAAATAGCACGTGTTTCGTGTGACTCCACAGAAGGTCTCCCTCCTCTTTCTTAAAAAAGAAATACAATGATTTCTTTGTGCTTATTTATCAAGGCATTACTGCAACCGATCTATGTTTAGATTATGCTCAACAGCACGAAATGATGAGAGAACAGGCAAGAAAAAAGAAGCCAAGGGTTATGGGAGGACCACCTCTGAAAAGATGGTTCGATAACATGGCCAAAATTTGGACAGTCTCCATCAGCAGCATTTACCTTTTGCATCTTGTCCCGTTTATTATGTATCACAAAAATGGTAGTATTAAGGTAGCAACCCTCGTTCCTACCATCATAATACACTGCATCACACTACACATTGTAGTCATAATCATATGATATACTAGTCTATGATATAATATTATTATTGTCATAATCATTATATCATGTCATACCATTATAATATCATTATCATATCATACTTTTTCTTTTTATATCTTCTGCTGAATTTCTGTATACCACTACAAAGTCTATTATATTTCTGTGCGCATTATATATTATATTTATACTCACCAGCCACTTCATTAGTTACACCTGTTCAACTGTTAACGTAAATACCTAGTCAGCCAATCACATAGCAGCAGCTCAGTTCATTTAGGCATGTAGACATGGTCAAGATGGCCTGCTGAAGTTCAAACTGAGCATCAGAATGGGGAAGAAAGGTGATTTAAGTGACTTTGAATGTGGCATGGTTGTTGGTGCCAGATGGGCTGGTCTGAGTATTTCAGAAACTGCTGATCTACAGGTATTTTCCCCAAACAACTATCTATAGGGTTTACAGAGAATGGTCCGAAAAAGAGAAAATACCCAGTGGGTGGCAGTTCGATGGGTGAAAATGCCTTGTTGATCCCAGAGGTCAGAGGAGAATGGCCAGGCTGCTTTGAGCTGATAGCAAGTCAGCAGTATCTCAAATAAACCACTTGTTACAATCAAAGTAGGCAGGAAAGCATCTGTGAATGCACAACACATCGAACCTTGAAGCTGATGGGCTACGGCAGCAGAAGACCACACGAGGTGCCACTCCTGTCAGCTAACAGGAAACTGAGGCTACAATTTGCTCATCAAAATTGGACAATAGAAGACTGTAAAATATTGCCTGTTCTGATGAGTCTCAATTTCTGATGGTAGGGTCAGAATTTGGCGTAAACAACATGAAAGCATGGATCCACCTTGCCTTCCATCAGCAGTTCAGGCTGGTGGTGTAATGGTGTGGGGGATATTTTCTTGGCACACTTTGGGCCCCTTAGTACCAACTGAGCATCATTTAAATCCTACAGTCTACCTGAGAATTGTTGCTGACCATGTCCATCCCTTTATGACCACAGCATACCCATCTTCTCAAACTGGTATGTTGAACATGACAATGAGTTCACTGTCACAGAGTCCCCAGAGCACCTTTGGGATGTGGTGGAATGAGAGATATGCATCATGGATGTGCAGCTGACAAATCTGCAGCAACTATGGTCCATATTGGTCCATATATGGTCCATATTGACATTTTATCACGTCAATATGGAACAAAATCTCTGAGGAATGTTTCTAGCACCTTGTTGAATCTATGCCTCAACCAATTAAGGCAGTTCTGAAAGCAAAAGGCGGTCCAACCTGGTACTAGCAAGGTGTAATTAATGAGTGGCCGGTGAGTGTATATCTATTCATGATTTTATACTCATTATTTCTGGAGCTGCAAAACTAGAATATCGTTTCATGCAAACTTTCCACACCATTCTTTATATACTGTAATAATAAGTAATGCATTCAAAACTATAGTAGGTTAATGTCATCTGTAATTTCCTTTTTTCCGTTTTTTATTTTATTTTTTCATTCAAATAATTTTCAGGTAATTTTCTAAATTATTTTAACTGGGGTCCCAATACAGGGGTGTCTTCATACTTTAAACAAATTGACTTTGGACAGCGTTTTCTGTTTTTTCATGACTCTGTCCTCTTCTCCCCATTATGAAAACAATTTGTTCAGCTGAACTTTGTGTAACCTGCATTAAATGATTGCAGCAAGGACAAAAGGTTGCTTAAAAAAATTCAAGGCTGACCCACCCGCTGATCATCATCATAATCATTAACCTGCTATTGCTTTCACGAAAGCACATTCTGCAATTCAAAGCCTGCCATTAGTGTTCACAGCAACACACCATGTGATGACCTTGCAGCACTCAGACCTTTACAATTTGACATTTACAGTAGTTTAATTTATGACCACTTAGATTACATGAGAACCAATAACTGTGTTTCTTTGTTACTCAGAAACACTGGATAGAATGTGGTGGTTGGTTGGTTAAATCTTGTAGTTTAGACAACACATTTACATTAAAGTGTGGCTCAGTGCATTACATTTGTATAAAGGTGTGGACTCACAGAATGGTGCAAATTGAGGGAGCAGAAGCAGAGATATTAAGATTGTTTCTCATTAGATCCTCACGGAGTCACTAGGATTAATTAATCTGACTTTAACTTCCATTTGAACCACCAAGACATTATATAACTTTTTTTTTTAATCCTCTCTTATCTAAGTCTGATAAAAGAGACAGTGTTTCCAAATGTAACTTTGTTCATGTAAGAGTGTGAATGTAAGTACAAAAAGGGTATTTTATAAGAACTGAATCTGCTTGGCATAGAATTTGTAAGGCACATTGGTTCCAACTGAGTAGCAGGGAAATTCCCTTTTGAAAAATCCCCAGTGACTGATTCACTAAAATGTCACAAGCCAGGATGAGTGTTAACATTTGTTTATTAGAATTCAGCATTAAAACACAGCAGTATGGTGGTATGTAAAATTAAAAATGCCTATGTCATAGAAAAACTGTAACAGCCAATTAAAAAGACTGAAAAAGAGAAAACTAACTCACGCGCCCACATTTGATTGGACATAACAAAGAAAAGAAATCTTCATTGAATCACTTCCAGATGGCCAGAGCAGAAATGAGCTCAAATAAACACGTGGACCTGCACAACACAATCTCTTTCAAAATTGAAATATTGCGGAAAAATATCCAAACACGATCAAGCCACTGTTTATCACCAGTCAAAATATTTTCCTCGACATCCTCCACATCTGTCCCCACCCATGTCTGCTGCATGTGGCTGCTGTGTTGAAAAGATGTGCAGATTAAAGGGCCCATTAGAGCCTCAGTGACACTGTATCCTGTATCACAGGGGAGTGTGGTGGAATTGCAGAGCAGAGGGTCTGTGTAATTCTAGCTGATGATATAAACAGTTTGAAATATCACAGCACCCAAAGCACTGCACAGGACAAAAGACATCATTATGCGTGTGGAGAAATTTCACCCATGGTCATTACTTGTGATATGAGGCCGCTAAGCTGCAGTATCAGAGCGCTCTGTAATTTCAGATTGGAGTTGGACCAGTTTCTCTCCTCTTATTATCGCCAAGGTTTTGGCAACGAATACGTTTGTGAATACGCTGTGTGCTCTCAGAATATCTTACTTATTCACTTCTGATTAACAGTAATGGACGGTTGCATTTACCACACCAGTAAGCTGGATGTAAACACAGCACAGTCTAATATTTGCTCTTGGAGCATGTTCATAGAGTGTATACAAAAGGTCAGTCTAGCCATCTCTACTCATTTGTGAGTTTTCTTTTTTTAAAGCCTAGATTGTAGTATTATGGTCATTTTAGTTTGGGGAGCCACAAGTGGCGATATTTGGACAAGATGATGGTGGGCTAAGTTATCAGCTGATACTAGCAAGCATGATTAACATTGTACATACATAATATAATCCTATGAGGCATCATACAGACACAGGTGGCTAATAATTAGTACTAAGTAACATAGAAATAAAATATTAGAATTTCACAAACACCATTGAGGGGTCCTGTTCAGTCAAGTAGACAACTAGCAGTATAGCTGGCACCCACCTGTCATTGACCATGCCCCAAATTATTGGGGGAATATGTCATATAAAGGTTCACCACCAGCCATAGAGACCAAAAACATTTTTTGTACCAGACTGTAAACATGTTTATTTTCACTCCAGAGTTGACTATTTTAACATGTGAGTCTATAGGGATTGAATCGCTTTTGGAGTCTGCCTCAAGTGGCCATTCAAGAAATTGCATCATTTGGCACTTCCATGCTGGCTTCATTTTTAATTCATGCTTTGCATGAATCTGTTTTTAGATGGACTGCTCTGCAGTTGCTTTTGAAACTGAAAATAATGCTAATCAGCAGCAAACAACTTCTACTGTACCTCAGTATTTTCACTTGAAAACAGCCTTCTGTAATATTCACTTACATCTCTGTGACATGCCCGAACCATGAGACAGATATTTTTTTTTTAAATCCTCTAAAAAAAAAAAGAATAAAGATTATTCTTTTTTTTTCCACTGACACGTGAACTAAAATTGCCTCACAGTTATAATCCATCTACAGAAGGCCCGGCAGATGTTCTTGTGTACATGCGACATATAAATCCAATTTCATTACATGTGATGGAAAATATGTTGAAGTTGCTTGTGGTATTGTGGTGTTTTGAGCAGTCAGCCGTTGTTTAGTATCTGTCATCTCTTGGCCTTGCATTGCGTGAGCTGGCAGACACGAGAGCAGTGAGCCCGAGTGCTTGTTGTCCTTAGCTTGTTTTAGAAAATGCACTGTAGACTGAGATTGGTCATTATAAGATTTAGATGTTTTTGCACTGCAGACATATTTTTAAACCAAAGCACAGGAAAAGACAAAGTTATTTGTCTCATCTCTAGTCTCTCTAGTTGCTGATCTGTCACCATAGTACACAAAAGCTAAGAGCCATTGGTTACAGAGGAGCACCCCTGCATATACAGTATTTTCTTGTCATTTTCATTTAGTTTGACACTGCTTTGTTCCTTAATCTTTGAACGACAAATCCAAATGTAGTATGTCTTGTTTGATCAAGCTTTGAGTAACAAACATTACACTAATAATCTACATTTATGGCAACATGAAAAGGACAAGATCTGTTCAGAATATTGCTAAATCTCAGTTTTAGCCCAAAGACATATGAAACTTATTAGGTATCTAGTAGGAAAACAGCTGATTTTTTAAACATTTTTATGCATTTGATCCCACTTGTTTGCCTCTAATGACAAGATTCATCTTTGCTACATCATGCATGTAATGACATTATTACCAGAAAAAAAGATATTGGTTTTCTCTGAAGTATAATAACACATAATCCCCCAAACCACATTATGTGGACAAATTACAGCTTAAGTGTATTTCTTTTAGCCCTGAACAGTGGGTACTGCATGTCTCCTTCAGATCGATCCATCCTAATATCCTGGTGTGTGGCTCCACTTAAACACTGAAGCACCATGTGAATTTCTGGCTCTGAATGCTGCTGGAGCTGAGAAGAAAAGACAAAGGAAGGAGCAACTTGCCTTTCCAGCTTATGTGTTGTCTTCACTGAAAGTATTCCACTACGTAGAAAGCATGAGTGCAGCTGAACATTTTGTCAACTGAGTGCTGTCTCCTGAGAGAAAGCACGAAAGTAAGTCAGAGCGACAGCAAGAGCAGGAGAGTAGGCATAGAAGAGAAATAGAGGCAGACGAGGATAGAGAGAGAAATAGGGCGACAAGTGTGTTGGCAAAGGCGAGAGGGGGAAGACATTTGTATGCAAGGCTTTACTCTGGCACATTAACATTCAGTGACTAGTCATTCCCCACTATGTGTTCACTCCACTATAAATCATAGTGCATGTTTACAGCACACTGACGGAGGGGGTGTTGCTGATGCAAGACACACCATGAGACCCCTCTGAGTGCTTCATATTTCTATTTTATGTGCAAAGCCTGCAGTCTAAGCCGGATGTCTGTGCTGATGACATTCAGAAGAACATCTTGATAAAAATATTTGACTGATAACTGACAATAAATCCTCGTTTCCCAAGAACACCTTCCAGGAATTCGTTTAACTTCATTTTACTTCTGGAAGTTCCTGCTAGTAAATGTTTTTGTGATGCTGCCCGCCTGACTGCTTCTGGCTACTCTGAGCTAATGTCAAATCATTCAGATAAAGCTGAAGAGAAACTTTGAGGTTAAGCGCAGATGCTAGGTGTTATGGAACTTTTGTGGGAGAAGGTTTTCCTGATGTCTTTCATAAGATGCAGATCTAGATGCAGAAGTATAATCTAAAAATGCATTTATCATGTGAATAATCAGCTTTAAGGGTATGAGCAGGCATGTTACAGCAGATAGGACCATCCCTGACCTTCTGCTACTATAAGGGAACACAGTGAAATTCTGCACCGGCTCTCAAACTAGACAACAAGCAGCCAAGCTGTCCTTGAGGCCTGCACAGAGGCAAAATAGAAGATGCCAAACAGACAACTGTCAGGTCAGCATGCTCCAAAAAAGCTGCACTCCTCATGGCTACCTAAAACAGAGAGGCCTCACCAAATAGTGGAGTCCACTCCATAAAACATCTCACATTGGGGACTGACTTGGACAGCTGGCACTAAAAATCATGGGAGACTTTCAGAGAGTGAGTAGTTGCCACCACTACCTCAAAAGCTTGTGATGGTTCAGCTTGGCTTCGTATCTTCATATGTGACAATGGCAGTTACACAAAATACAGTGATGACCTGATATTATTATTACTTTTAAACAATAATTGCCTGATATGGGCCAATAAACACAGTTTGTGAAAGCATTAAACAACTATGTTGTCTCTTTTAAGGTACAAACCAGTCTACTTGTTTTATAATCTAATGAGTTCAGTACAGGTACATCAGTTTTTTCTGGCCATCCGCCTGTTATTATCACCATTTTTATGGTATTTATGTCACGTGAAAAAAACAAAACAAAACAAAACAAAACAAAAAAACAAACAAAAAACATAATAAATCTGGAAGCCTACATAATGTAGCCAAAAGCTTCAAAAACACCAAATAAAGGGGCTCTTGTGTGAAGACTTTTTAACCATGTGTTTTTTTTTCCAGTGTCAAGAATGACGCTTCAAGATCCAAAATTTAGCTAAACTCTGAAATATTAAAACTTTCTGTTTTTTTGCTTGATGATTTCAGTTATTGGTCAGATTAACTGATTATGCTACTTTTATTTCAAGGTCTTTATATTGTAACACCTGCGCTTTTCCTACTGTGGCATGTCCAAATGCTTTTCAGCCAGTTTTAAAAATGTAAGTGTGTTTTTTCTTTTTTTTTTTGGTGCTATGTAATAATTGGTCAAATAAAAAGTGGTATTCATGAACATGTTTCCTTTTTGCCTTCTGGTTGTCTGTGTCAGCTAAAAAAGTGTTCCCTTATTCAAACATCTGCCCAACTGCAGAGGAGCCAAGAGACTCATGACCAGCAACCATGTAATTCTATGTAAGTCTCAAGACATGACATCAGAAAACACAGAATTCCTTGTCATCACCAAGACTTTTATTCATAGTTAGGCCTCCTCTGGCGTGCACTTAGGAGATACAGAGCGCAGAGGGGTTGCAGGCAAAGAGACCTGAGCTGACGTTTAAAGGATTCCTCGACTCGGCTTTCTTCTTCAATCCTCTGCTGAACGCATTAGCTCGGATCAGCTGTGGTTCTCATCAGAGGCACTGAGGCTGAGGACCAAATGTTACACTTGGAAAAAAAAAGACTGAAGTAAACACACGCTCTTATGAACAGACACACTGGTTTATGTGCATGTGCAATGCATCTAGATACTCACAACTGAACAACACAACTATAGTCCTGGGATTCGCAGTTGAGGTTGCTGGGACAGATTCAGCTGTGTCTTCAATGAAATCATTATAAACATCCTCTCGTAATATATTTATAGGGTTTAGGTGACAGATTCACTAGCAAATGTTAAAAATGCACATTGCCCCTTATGAAGGTAGTGTAGTTTAGAAAATGGACCTTTTAAAAAATGTGCAAACCTAAGAAGAGGAGCACCCATGCATTTATTTTATATATTTTAATATTCTTTCATACCCTTGGACATGGACTGGCATTTGTATAGAGTCTTACTGACAACTCAAAGCTTTATGTATCTCACATCTGCACATTGTTTGTAAAGTGATCTCATTGGTTTTATAGTTGTCTCACTAGCTCGAGACGAGAGCAGGAGGTGCAATAGTTGACGTGAGAAAGTATCATTGCATATAATATGATCATGCAAATAAAACCGTGGTTTGCAGTTCTACAAACTACTACTTGCTTTTTGTGTCTAATTTTAAATATTCCATAATTATACTGCTTTATTTCACTTATTTGTTAAGATCTTGTTGAGGGTTAGGATGGAAGGTCTGTTAAACTATCTCAAAATCTGCTTCCAATAAAGTCTTCATGTGTGGTTGCTTGAATATCTGAGGGACCATGTCAAGAGAAAATAAAGATTACTCAAGCAGAGGGTCATTTCTGTACCATGGAAAAGCAGTCAGATAAATGTCCGTTGTTCATTTTTGCAGCTTTTAAAGGTTAAACAGGATCCAATATGAATCCACAGCTATATTGTGCAGTGGAGTCAGTCCAGTACCAGTCATTATTGAGGCAGAGGTTAGGAATAACAAAGGTTTCAGTGATTTTCTCTGGAGTGGAGACGTTGATTCATCCGTGGAAAGACCTTGCTGCGGGTAATTTCATTATGCAGATGAGAAGGAGCGCCTCTGTGCCTGTGCTGAAAAGGACACAGGCGGCGTGCTGCTGGCGGGACACGTATGGCCTGGCACAGTGATTGGTACACCACCGCCGCCACAGTGATCTCCTGATCAGTTGCAGTTATCCCCTTTCCTTGGGTTGAGTTAACAGGAAAAAAATGGCATTCACAAAAAAGCCACAGCATTCCTCTGACAATGCCTATGCCTGTATAGCATAAACAGATGGGCGATCTTGGCTATGCTGAGCCTGAGCTTAACTTTACTTGAGGATCTATTGTTTTTCTTTTTCTTTTTTTGTTTCAAGTTATAGCAAGCTGCTGCTGTGCTGGCATTTTACTCCTGTGGAGAATTTGGTTCCTAAACAAAAAGAATTGGAAGTTACTGAAGCCACCATTGCTAATGATAACAAAAATTAGGGCAGACATTTAATATTATAAGCTTCATACAGAGTGTTGAAATAAGCCATGGAAATGGTTTATTTTGTCCATGATTCTCTGGTTTTCTGTTCTTGTAGACAGTTTTTATTGTTCTCCTTCCCTATAAATAATCCCCCTCCTTCTTTCACTCTGGCTTTTTAAATCACTTCTGTTGTTATGGCTGATTTTTTTAAACTTCAAGTATGTTATAGGTTAACAGTACAAATATATGATGTATTCTCTCTAGCTTTTGCATTATCATTAGAGGTGGCTTGTAATATGCATGTAAAAAAAAAAAGGGTTTAAAAATCAGTTATTCATAACTTTTTTTAATTTCACATGGCAAATAACAAGAATCTGTCTCAGAACTTCTGACTTTAAAGAAAAAAGTTCCCTTCTTTGCCAGAGATCAAGACGTTCCTTCTCTGCTTAAACTTGAGAGAGAATGAGACGAGCAGCGTGGCTGACACTGCAGGAGGCATCAAGGTTCAAAGAAAGACACGGAGTATGTGGATGGACTCCTAACATGGTTGTGGTTACTTGATGAGGAAAAAGTAGTGCAGCTTTTTAAAAACAGTCAAAGAACCTTGGGTTATGTACCTCTGATTTTGGCAAGTTCATCCTAAAGATAATAGAAAGCTGCTGTGCTTGCTTCTCTGCTCAGAATTTAATTGCTTTTTAAATTGGAAATGTTTCTATCTATGTATCAGCACACACTGAAATGTGTTGGTGAGAGAATCTATGTGTGAGAGAACTGTTATCGCCATATTTAGAAGAGGTTCACTGTAATCTTCCTGACATCACACAAGCAAGTAGCTTAAATCTCCCAAGACCAGCACTCCATACAACACCATCCACTGCAGAAAGTCCATCAAACTTCCTTCTCCTGGTTTGTATCACAATTAATGAGCCTGCCATGTGGATAGAGTTGCTAACTCCCCAGTGAAAAAGAGAACAACAACTTATATTAATTGAAATGCCACTTCTCTTCGTTTGATGGACACCTTCCTTTTCTATCCCCACTAAGCATTATGTTTCCGCCAAATGCACCATCAGCTCTGAAGTGAAAAGTAATTTGCTCAAGACAGTTTACTGCTGAGTAAGCAGTGTCAAGACGATATTCGGGGTTAATATCTCAAACTAATGATCTCATGTTGTCCCTGATTGCTAAAAAGCTGAGGTGTGAGATCCTTATAACAGGAGAATGCAGAGAAAAGTGGGAGAGTGCGTGAAGAATATTGTTTCGGGACGAAAAAAGTAAGGATTTTTTCAATTCTCATTCTTAACCCTGGTCAAGATAACATTCATAATATGGTGCTGATATTAAATATTTACTTGTTTGATATTCTGCTGAACGAGTATCCCTCCAAAACACCCACAAAGTGGATTAAGCTGCCTGGCTTCATGCAAAGCCATACTTAAGAAAACCTGCATTTAGCGTCACTTTCTGCTTTAACACACTCACATTTACTTCATTATTTTTTTCCATGCACGGGTGATTTGCGGCTCAGACGTAGCTCTGAACCTATAATTATTTGTCCTTGTAATTCCTTTTACCGTCCAGGATCCATTCAGGGAGGTCTTCTTCTGCCACCACCCCTGCCAGGACACCCC
>VUQI01028752.1:9717-20319 GCA_015106735.1 Paratilapia polleni | reverse complement strand
TGTGTTTTACAGCTGGATTCCTCCAGGATGAGTCTGACTTTTTGATTGAACAGCCCCATGGCAGCCTCCCAGTCCCTAGCCTAATGAGCATCGTGTCTAACAGGTGGTCCATCAGAGCACGGAGAAAAAGAGGAATTAGCTGGTAATGCTTATTTGCTGTGTGGAGGGGCTTATTTGTATTCCAGTAGCACTACTTTTTTCTCCATCCAGTATGAACATTAAATCATTTATACAATATTTCTTGGACCAGCTGTTGGCAGTCTGTCTGTGTTCTATACTGTAAATGCTCAGACAGTTTAAGAAAACCTTAAAGGTGGTTTCAGTTAATTGACTGATGCAGGGTTATTGACCACTGTGTTAATAGTGCCATGAACAAGCTGCTTTGTTTCATCTCACTTTGGAGGGATTATAAAAAGCAAATTTTTAACCAACTCCAATTAAAAGTGTTGCTGAAAAAGTGGCGCAAGTGTTAATTGTTTTCAGTTGCGCTTCCAGTTTATATGGCTGCACACCATATGATGTGAAAAGCATTTGTATGATATTAAACAGTAATTGCTTTACACTAAGATGATACAAATTACTGACATACAGCACATAAAGCTGTTTGTACCTGTAAACAATAGAGAAAGCGCCTGCCCCATTTCAGTTCCGTACATCTTCATGACTAAAAACAGTCTCAACACTAGAAACATCACAGTACGTCTCCTTGGTAAATCTCAGAGTAATTAAAAAAAAAACCTCATCTCCACAGGTCCTCAGTCGTTTTTTTTTTTTTAACTCTATTTGCATTGTGTATAATTACATTTTTCCAGCAAATGCCTTATCTAAAATTACACTGCATTACAGTAGAGTCTTAATTGGGTTCATTTATAGTAATCAAATCACACTTAGATCTATTAATAATAATCTATATTTATGCTAAATAGAAGGGAAAAAAACTGTATTTACACTGCCTACACACACACACATACACACACACACACACACACACACAGTCATCTTTTTAGGCATTTGTTTTTAAGGATTCATATAGTCATTAAACATAGTCATTTAATCATGACCAGAATATGCAGGATATCAGAACAAAAGCATATGTTTAACATGACCAGAGCATTCCTTTTGTTTTGCGGTGAGATCATTAAATGACAGTGTGTTAGAATGTGCTCAGGGTGGGGTAGAGTTACATGCCCCCCTTTCTCCGGTGTTGCTGCTGCTGCAGAAGACTTTTAATGTTATCTGATTTGAAAGCTTGTGAATAATTCCCATGGGGTTGTGGTTTGTAGGTCATTGTGCCATTATGGTTTGTTCCTGGTCTGTCTGAGGCAGGATATATGCATGCGCCTGAGTGTGTGTCTGGATGTGTGTGGGTGGGGGGAGGGGGTACGAGAGAGGGAAAAGGCGCGGATGCTTCGTCTCCTTGTCTGGTTGAAGCATCGTAGCTTCTCTCTCTCCATACGTGGTCGCAACCAACCCCCCGCCACAGGCTTGACCCACAAATCCCTCCCTCTAGGCAACAAAGGGATTATGGGGGGAAAAAGACTAATCTACTTCTGCGAATTTACTTATTCAGTGTTTACCACACAAACCCTGGCATCAGCTTAAAGTTAGAGTGCGAATAAACTATTTCAAAAATTATTTTTATTTACTGTCACTTCTTCACCCAAGGCTGCACTTTCTGTATTTTGTCCTTTCTGTGCAGGGCAAAGAAAGAAAACACTGCAGTTTCAGTCTGAGAGCCTTTGTTTTCTTTATTTGGGATACTTGAGAAGGAACACTGGGCTTGTAAGGGGCCACCTGCAATAACAAATTACTCCCCAGTGTCTAGGAAACATCCAAAGGCAGCACTCTGGATGATTTTTGTCTTGATTTATTAATATTCTGCATATGCCTGAGTGTTCTGGATGAAATGTAGCTAGAGGTGTTGCAAGATGAAAATATACCTTTGCGAATGGCTTCCCAGCCAATTATATTCAGTAGCACATACCAGAAATGACAGTTTGTTACGTGGACTCATACTTGGAGAGCAACTTTCACCTCAGAATGGTATTTCTGGCCCGCTCACCTTAAGCATCTTTGATCTCCTCTTTAGGTTTAGATCTGGATGTCGTGCCTTTATCTGACAGTGAGGTGGGAGTGAAATGATAGTGAGTGAAGGAGGCTGAATAAGGATGAACATGTCACCTCGTCTTAGGCCAAACAGATTGTGCAGAGACTTTCGGGGTAGCTGGCTCTGCTATGTTGTTTAAATGTTCCTGTCTTGATGGTGTGATACGGCATCTCCCAGGCTAATTCAAACAGTCCAGAGAGAAATAAGCCAGGGGATTTTGTGCAGCAAAGGTTAGCACGCTGGAGTGACTGGAAGCAGATAGAGTGAAATCTTCTTGGCTGGGGTGACTTTATTGTTCTTCCCCAGAAATTCCCAGACGGTTGGAAATTAGCCTGTATTTTGTTTGCACAAACTCTAAAATGATTGTTTCCCCTCTACATTTGGCCTGGTGATGAAAGATTGTGTGATACTTTGTTGGGTGATATTTATATTAGAGGGAAGAGCTTTGATTCTGCACCACAGGAAGAACATGTGGGTAGTTTTTTATGTTGCACACAGCTGGATAGTGTTTGACTCATTTCCAAACTAGATCCCAGATGCTGGACATGGGTGGTCACACCCTTAGCGATGTTTCACAATGCTTGTTTACTGCCTGTTGTTTGTAAACCAAATATTGTTTTTATGTTTGTATTTAACTGGTTGACCACGTAGTTTAACATTGAACTGTCATATACATATTTCCTTTCCAAAGGATGATGTACCAATGATGGTCTCATCTACTCTCACCACCTCAGTTTTATGCATTTCACAATGAGAGCTAGATGGGTCTCTTCCAAGGGTGGAGCAAAACAGTGTGGATGTGGGAACATACTTTATCACTATATTGGTCCTAAAATAGGATTTTTATGATAAGCCCTCTCCTCTTCAACAAAACTATTGTTGTAAGTAGACTTTTTGAGAATAAGATATGCTTTTTGATCATCTTGAGAAGGTTACCCATAGATACTGTTAGTCCTCAAATTTGAAGCTTGTTTTCTTGCAGAAGTGAAATATATGAAATACCTCAGTAATACCTCAGAACCTTCTTCTCAATGTGTGGGCTTGACTGTGTAGCTCTCAAAGCACTTCAGACTTGCATTTCCTTAAGCAATTTGCACTTTTTGAGGTTTTCATCATAATATTCTGTAACAATGATAATTCTTGCTTGCTTAACAATAAAATCACCATATACAGATCTTTTGAAATTTGTATGGGTTAAACTGAATGAATAACTGAATGAATGAAAGGACTTTTACAGTTTACTGAGTTCATTGGACACACTTGTGCCATTTTATTATTAAAACTATAGGCAGGTGTTTTTACAGAACCACTCTTCCCACTGTTTTTTGGCTTACTTAAACATCAGTTCTGATATATCTGCAAATAATATTATCTGACATATAGCCTTGGCCGATTTATTTGCTGTTAATTGGCTGATTTCCATGAAAGATTCAGACATGGTGGCCTTTTTATAACTCAGAGGCCTCTTGTACAAGCATGAGCTTCCCTGCTCTCTCAGCGCTCTGTACGAAATGAATGGCCCTCTGGTGACTTGTTGATCTTGTTACTCAGAGTGTGAACGCACGGTTAGACTGACTTGTTCGTTTTTTCACTCAGATGCAATTATGAGAGTAGCGTGGACTTGAAAAAGTGGAGCTTTTACAGCTGCATAACATTAAATATCATATTTTACAACACTGAGACACATTACCTTGTCCAAGAACAAAAAGCATTTTCCATGTTACAGTTTATTTAACCTTATCAGAGTTGAATTCAAATTTCATTCTGCGTGGAAACAGGAGTGCTGTTGAGCTTCCTGAGCACATCCAGGCCACTCTCAAGACATCCATCACACTCTGTAACAAGCTGCTGAGTGCTGCTTAAAGTGTGTGTATATTTGCGATACATGCTTAGCGCTGATGGATACCCACTGACACTTGTGTGATATGGCCTACTGAACATCCAGGACAATGACTGTAGGATCTTTTGAGCGGCATCACCAGCCCGCTGCTCTCTGAACTCCATCTCATCTGCTGTTAGCAGCGGATAATGCAGCTCTAAAGCCTCTTGTGTAAGCGACCTGATCACCAAAGGCAGGGCAGGAGGGGACAGCAAATGACGTAAGTGTCCTCCCATTCTTCCTTCCATTTCTGTTCCATTTTCTGATCCTGACCACTTGAGAGGTCAGCTGCTCCTTGCCGTTGACCCTAATTCCTTAAGGAAAGGTTTCCTGTGAAGAGACACTACTTGCTCCCTTCCCCCTTTTGGTAGCTGACCTGGAAACAGTGCAGAGAGCAGCTGACGCAGACAGAGGCCGCAGACGAGGCACTGCAGTGCCTGAACTGCCTCTCCAGTTTTTTGATGTGATGAAGGGCATTGCTCCATCTGTTTCCTGCTCCTGAGGGCTGCAGCATTTGCAGTCGGATCAGGATGAAGACAAATGAATAAACGGAAGGATGAGTCATGTCTTTATTGTTGTGTTATGACAAGTGTTTCTGCTTGAGCGTGTGAGGGTGGAAATATTGACAAGTCTGTTAAATAACTTTGAAAATGGCTGTTTGTAAAGAATCTTTATAAACAAATCAAACAAACAATAGGCACTCTCGCTGACAACATGTCTGCCTATAACTAGGTTTCCGTTGTTTGCTTCGTGAATAAACATGCTAATTAAAAATGTAGCACATGACTACTTGTTGTTCTCCTCTATGAAAGCCATTTGCTTGTTAGGTGGGTCTTTTTCTTTCAGCTTGTCATCTACCTCTGCACTCAAACCCATCTGCCTCCTTTCTTTTGCTCTGTTCTCTTGTCTGTCTTCCTCCAGCACCTGTCAAATCTATTGTCCTCCCCAGGAGAAGAGTAAACCCATGCTCCTGTGACCTGTTGAATGGCCCTCTCCCAACAGGGTGGGTTCCTTTGTTTCTTGAGCCTTTCTTACCAGGTCTTGAAGCAATCAGCAAGGGGGCATCCGTCTTCCCATTGAGGGAGGCGTGGTTCTTGCTGCTTGCTGCTTGCTTGGTGTGATTACGGACCACACATGGTCGTGGTCCAGTAGCTCACCAAAAACCTGGGGCCTCGATCTGTGGGCACAGACCCTGGCTCTGCCTCCTCTCCCTCCAACTGGCCTCATAAAGCACTCTTCTTCTCAGCCTTTTGTCTGGACCCTTTCACTTAGCTTGAGCTGTACTGGGTCCTTTGTCCTCCTATCTGGGGGCCTGGTGCCTCTGCATCCCCTCCCTCAGCTTTGTTCGAGCCACCTACAATATGTCACCAACAAGTATTTCAGAAATTCAGTGAATGCATGTCTTTCTGTCACAGTGAACAGAGCATAAATAAAGAAGGGAGAAAAGGTTTTTAGTTTCATGTTGCTCCAGAGGTTTTTCTGATGATTTGGGCAGTTTATTGAGCTGAGCTGATAATGTTGATAAATCATTTGGGATACAGTCACTAAAAGAAAACCCAGCATTTTATTCTTTTTCCTTACATTTGAAAATAAAGTAAATTTGTGTGGTTAAATTAAAAATTTCGTTAGTTGTTTATGTGATGCTGCTGAATCAGACAACGCAGTAATCCCCAACAGTTAAGTAACTCCCATCACAGATCTCATAAATCCCAGAAAGAGCCTGTTTTTTTTATTTATTTTTTTTTATCAAACCTGTAGACATATTTAGTATACTTGGGTGAATTAAAGAGCCAAAAAACGGGCATCAGTCTGTGTCTGCATACTTAATGTCCTCATGTCTCCACATTCACTGCCATGTCTGACTTTGCAAGCATAAATCTTTATGTGCAAACCTTATTAAGTTTCCTTTTTTTCTTTGTATCTAAAGAGTGGAATCTTTTGATGTTTGACACAAATGTTAGGAAGGTTTCTTTCATTATATTAGGCCTTGCTAATTTAGAAAACGTCTGTCAAGGCCTGGAGCTAGTAATGGTTACCACCCTGACACTTTATTAACATGAGGCATACAGGATGTTAATGATGTCAATTGATTTATAACCTTATCTTTATTTTACCAGGATTTCTCTATAGCCGTTTTAAACTGTCTTTTTATGCATCTCATGAAATCACTTACCAGTTTGCTCTGGTTTACCATACAAATGGTAATGATTTGTTGGCGCTGCCAGTCTGGCTGAAGAATAAAGCATAACATACAGTTGTTCATTCCATCAGACCTCCGCACCACATGGTCCTTTGTTGTTCAGCAGCTAACCAGAATTACACTACAGAAAAACATCAAAGAGAACTGGCTACCCCTTGGGTAGAAGAGACCTTGAAAAACTATATATTTTCTTGTTTAACTCATTCAGGTCACTGTGCTGTCTGCATTATTTAAGACAATCCATAATATATTTGAGGTATCTGTGGGTTTAAAACTCTTCATCTAAAGAGCCTGGTTAGATTCTTTTCATAAAATATTTGATATTCATGTACAATTTCCAATTTCCTTTACTGACTGTCATTTCATTGCCAATAACTGTCTGTAACATCAGACTACTGTCATGCCAAGCTGTTATAAATCCTGTTCAACAAAATATGAGCTTGCAAACCTTGGAGGCCAGTTTGCTTTCCTTACTCTACCATGTTTTAAGAACTATTAGGAATGGTTCGCTTCTATTACGTCCTCAGTCGGTGTAGGTAGTTTTTCAGTCATCTCTCTGGGAAATGTTCAAGTCAAGCAACTCTCCCCGTGGAGTCACATGACTGATTATTTAGGCAGGCTGTTTAACAATCAGATCTGCCCTCAGGACAGAGACTATAGATTGCTGTTGTGTGATACCTGCTCTCAGAAGGGGAGACCCAGCCCAACGCATTGATTTCTACTCACATTGATTCTATTTAGTTCAAATCTAATGATCCAAGCTAATGATACAGTCTCATCAGCATCAACTGTTATTTTATTATTAATAATATTTTAGTGTTTTGTATTTTGTAGCCCGGGAGTGATTGTGTTCAACAGCTGGTTTTTAAAAATCCAATAGTGCTGACTGTTGCAGTGCAGCACAGCATCTTAGTTTAGAATTCAATTTAGCCTGACAATGGGAACTGAAGAGAATTGCCTCTGAATGTTATTGACTTGGAGAAAAAGATTAGCTGTGGAAAGTCTTTTGTGGAGCAGTGACAGGAGTGACAATGCAATACAGAGAAGACATGAGGAAGACAAGGGAGGAAACTGTACTGTTAGTAGAGGAAGTTTCCAATCTTTTGCTGTTTCAAGGCACAAAGATGCACCATTAGATTATTATGCTTAATTTTATCTCTATTTGCTCTTGTAATATCTATGTAGCATTTGTGATTAGGAAAGGATTCATCCATCATTTTTCTTACCACCTATCTAATTTAGGGCCATGCTGGGGGGCTGGAGCCCATCCCGGATGACACTGGGGCGAGAGGTGGGGTACACCCTAGACGGGTCACCAGTCCATCACAGGGCTCACACTGAGAGACAGACAACCATACTCTTACACTCACATCTACAAATGATTTAGAATCACATATTAACCTAATATGCATGTCTTTGGACTATGCGAGGAAGCTGGAGTATCCAGAGAGAACCCAAGGATGCACAGGGAGATGATGTAAGCTCTATATAGACAGACCCCAGCTGTCCAGGCAGGTTAGAATCCAGAACCTTCTTGCTGTGGGCCAACAGTGCTAACCACTGTAACACTCTGCCGCCCTAGAGAAAAAGAACTATCCAGTAAAATCAAGATCAAGATATGTGATTTTGCATGGATTCATATTATCAGTTGAATACAGTGAATATTTTGTGCAAAAATCCTCTGGGACAGTTGTACACTTATGCATTGGAATGAAATAAAAAACAAACAAAACAAAACAAAAAAAAAAAGGAACCGTGTGTAGTAGACATTGCAGAAAGCTTTTGAGTAATGTTTGAAGACATGGGTTAACTGTGTGCTACCAGTCTGTTTACTTGTGTTGATTTATGTATTTGAGATTTTACACGTTCTAAATGGAAAACTAAATGAGGAAATTCAAAGTCTGTAAAAAGCACAGGCCCCGGTTAAGGAGGCACTGCGGTTTGTGCGATTTGGTGGCTGTAAAATTTCAAATGCGTAAATGAGCCTCTCACAAAAATGCAAATTGACACCATGTGGAAGACAAAGCATTTAAAAACACGTAAGAGGCTATTTGGGTTCTTCTTGGACATGTTTATGGGTTTACAATGCAATGCAGTCGCACGCAATGGAAAGCGACTCTGGAGATATTTACAGTGAGTTCCTTTTATATTAATAGAAGACTTCAGGCCATGGAGATGAGCCTGATTTTACTTTAGTAATTTTTTCCATCTTACATTCATGCACATTTAAAATGTGTTTATCAAGTGGAAGCTGACACTTTTGTTGATCTGTCATCTTTTTGCAGCACAACCATAAGCATTAACCCCATCAACCTCATTTTTCATTGCCAGTTTAAATTGAAATTAATAACAGATTACTCTTCCATCCAAACCTAATTTCATCCCTGTGTACAGTCTCACATTGACACTAGTTATCTGAAAGCAAGCAAAAGGTAATGGGGCTGCAATATCAGCACTCGCAATACAGTCTGTCATAGAAAGATATGTGCTGAGGCCTGAAGGAGCACCAAAGGCTCATTCCTCCACGTTAACATTGACAGCTGCCTCATCACTATCACATGGCTGTCAATTTGGGCTCTCCATCTCTATGTGAGTCTGCTACATGTGCCTTCAATTATCACTGGAGCCCAAATGGGAGAGCTAAAAAAGGCTTGGTTGAGAACAGTGTGAGAACACTGGGCTGTTGTGGTAGTATCTAATAAGATTACTCAGTGCTGCATCCTTGAATGCTGCTATTCATTAATGCAATGATTCCTTGTAAATATGAGGTTGCCCTAATTCACCAAATGAGCTTTAATGCTGTGGTCAGGTTGTCGGCTTGTGGTTGACAGGGAGAAACTGCAAATGTCTAGTTTATATAAGGTTAAAGACTTAGGTATTAGTCCTGCTTTTTCTTGTGATGGCAGGGCCTGTAGCTCTGTTTGTTTGTGCTTGATTGATTGCACAAGGCTTCTAGAAAATAGCCACTAATCACTATGCCCGGAGAAGGATGAGCTTCTTGAGTATGCTTGGACTAAGGGAGCTTCTTCATATTTAAACAGATATAGCCGTGAGATCTGAGACGAGGTACAGCTGTTTCAAATGCTGAAGATATAAGATGTTGGGGGTACTAAAGATGTCTTCTCCTTTCTGCTCTGTTGGCATTCTCAAAGGCCCTTCCTGCACTTAAGCCCCCCCTGCCATAAACATCACTGAACAGAGGTCTCTGCAGTGATGTTCCATGATTCATGCTCAAGCTTCAGGGCTTCTGGGTCTCGTAAAATCTGTCCATGTAAAAGGTTTTGGGACGTACAATGGCAAAATGCTAGATAGATGAGCCATTCACTCACGTGTTGCTTTTCTGCATAGATGTCTGAACTTTGGCTTCCACAGGATTTTCCATCCTACTGTGCTTGTCTCATCCATCTGATATGGTTATGAGTGAACCCCTCCATGGTTCATCATCCTCCAAACCCAAGCCAGAATGCCTAAACAGCCCAATGGTGGGTCCTATGTGCAACACGGCCACAAACCAAGGAAGAGTAGCTTACGCTATATTGATCTCCCTCTCAGTGTGAAAGAGTCACACCCTGAACATGAGAGAAGGAACAAGTCAAACTAATTTAGTATCGTATGGCCAAGAAGGTCAGAGCGCGACAAAGGCCTCCTGTTGTGAGCAAGAGTGCTGTGAAGTGGCCCCCTCCAAGCAGAGCCTGGGTGACTACCACAGCATTAGACATGGGTCAGAGTGGGGGGAAAATGGAGTTAGAACTAGTCTGAGGATAACTTTAGTCTTGTTGGGCTGTGACATTTATGTTAAAAAAAAATTTATGCAACTTAACTTAATGGAAAGATTTCCAGATTTTGTCTTAAACTGGTAAAAAGCCTAAGGAGACACTGAGTCATTGAATATTTCAGATTAGCATTGGCACTTAGAGCATGTTAGCACACTAAAGTCAGTATTTATACAAAACGAGCAGTTTCTTACAAAACGCTAGACACAAAAGAGAAAAGAGTTAGTGCCTGAGAAAAAGAGGGATGTGTGTGAGAGAGAGGCGTATGGGGTGACCCAGCAGCTCTTTGCTGTCTCTCACAGCTCTGCACATGCTGACAGATTTATTAGATGCAATAATCAGAGTGTATATCCCTCTGCTCTGCATGGGCAGCTCCTGTAATTGGCCCTTGCACCTGGAATCAACTATAAGCATCACACAAATTTACACTTGGCTTGAAAATGTGACATTTAGACGATTTATTTAGAATACTGTGGCTTTGGACAGTGATTGAGGATCAGTTTTGTCTTTTGAAGATCATCAACAACATTCTCCACAACTGAAAGACACTATTTTATCTTTATGAAGTATGCTATTCAAGGGAAATTAACAGACAGACTTCCAGATTTTTTTTTTTTTTTTTTTTTTTAATAAAGGTTTGGGG
>VUQI01028750.1:0-11867 GCA_015106735.1 Paratilapia polleni | reverse complement strand
GTATTTTTAAATTATTTTTTTTTTTAAAAAAAAAAACCAAAATTTTTTTTTTTTTTTTTTTTTTCTTTTTTTTTTTATACATGGTTATTTTGAATCTAATACCAGCAACATGTTCCAAAAAGTCATGATAGGAGCAATTAAAGACCGAAAAAGTTGTGTGAAGTTACCAACACTCAATCCTGGTTTGAAGCCTTTTTCCCCTTTGTGTCATTTTACATTGAGAGTCCTTCACAGAGTGGTGAACCTCTCACCAGTTTTACATCTGAAAGAGTCAGCCTCTTTGAGATGCTTTTTTTTATATTCAATCGTGTTTCTGACCTGTTGCCATTTCACATGTTTTTTGTTTGCGGTGTTCAGGCCCTCAGGCAGCACTGCATTAAAAGCAAACCTGAACTGGCAGTGAACACAGTTCATTGCTGCATCTGCATATAAAGTTCAAACTCTGCCATACAAAGAACAAGCAGAGAGAAACAAAACCCTGCCACCTTCTCTGGGCCCAAGCTCATTTAAGATGGACTGAGGCCAAGTGGGAAACTGTCCTGTGGGTTGACCAATCAGAATCTGAGATTCTGTTTATACATAATGACCACTGCATCATCTGGGCTAAAGACAGGGAAGGCACCTTGTTATCAGGCCCCATTAATGCTGAACCATATCGATGGGATTAGGCGCAACATGTGCTGCCATCCAAACTACATCTTTTTCAGGGAAGGTCTTGCTTATTTCAGCAAGATGGTGCCTAACACCATTCTGTAATGATCCAAACACTTATGGTCTGGGCACCATCCATCCATCCATCCATCAGGGGAGGCATCCTTACCAGATACCTGAACCATCTCAACTGGCTCCTTTAGATATGAAGGAGCAATGGCTCTACTCCAAGATCCCTCAAGATGTTCAAGCTCCTCACCCCATCTCTAAGGCTGAGCCCAGCCACCCTGTGGAGGAAACTCATTTTGGCTGCTTGTATTTGGGACCTTACTCTTTTGGTCATTACCCAGATCACATAGGTTAGGGTTAGAACATAGATGGACTTGCTGGTGTGTTTTGGATCATTGTCCTGCTGCAGAACCCAAGTGTGCTTCAGCTTGAGGTCATAAACAGATGGCCGGACATTCTCCTTCAGGATTTTTTGGTAGACAAGATGTTTTCTGGCAAAACTGAGACAAGCCTTTATATTCTTTTTGCTCAGCAGTGGTTTTCATCACTTTTTCACACAGGGCCATGTAGGTTTGGATTTTTTGTTTCCCTTAATAATAAAAACCTTTGCTTTTCAGCTTAGCTCTCTCTTCACCACCACATTACTGCTAAAACTGCACTAATCCGGGGTGGCTGTGGCTCAGGAGGTAGAGCGAGTCATCTACTAATTGGAAGGTCAGTAGTTCGATCCCTGGCTCCCCTAGTCCTAGAAAAGTGCTATATACAGTAAGTACCAGTCCATTTACCATTTTACCATTTACCAATCCACCAGTCTAACTCATGCTCCACCTTCCCATCACTTGTGAATAAGATCCCAAGATACTTGAACGCCCTTGCTTGGGGCAGCTTCTCTCCCCAACCCAGAGGGAACATTCCACCATTTTCCAGAATAGAACCACGGCCTCAGACTTGGAGATGCTGACTCTGGCAATGAACTTTAATTGGGCCATGGCAGGGAGGCCATGCAGGGGTCAGTTTTCCGGGGACTTGAACACCGTGATGAGAGCAGGAGGCACACAGCCATGGGAAGCAGCCCAGTCCTTATGGTACCATGAATAGAAGTTGAAAAAAGTTGAAAAAAAAGAAGATAAAAAAGGTTGAAGCTTTGAATGGGAGACAGGCTGCTGCACGGGAGGGAAGGGAGCTGTTCTTCCAATTTTAATGGGACTTTTAGAATTTGATGTTTAAGAGGCTGTGATGTCATCCAGTGTCACTCCAGTCCCTCCATAAGTCCCATGAGACCAGTCACGGTATACAAGATTTTTAGTTCAGTTATTGGTGGCTAGCCCCACAGCCGTGAGCTTTTTTGTAAATATTATTTTTGAACTCCTTTTTTATTTAATCAATCTTTTACATTAGCCCAGGCTTGTTTTATTGTTCTACTGTTTTAATATTTTTGAATATAATTAATATTTTACCACCTTTTATTGTAAACAAAGTATCTTTAAATTACCAATTTGATGCCTGTGAGATCTCCTTGGCTTGCCACCCATCTTTCTTGCTGCTCTCCACCCAGTCAAAAAGGTCCCTTTTACATAAGCCTTCTCCAAGTCCACATAGCACATGTAGACTGGATGGTCAAACTCCCATGATCCCTCCAGAAGTCCTGCGAAGGTGAACATCTGGTGCCAGCCAGGAAGGATTCTTCATTGCTCCCACTGAATCCAAGGTTCAACAGTCAGTCAGAATCTCCTTTCGAGCATTCTGGAATAAACTTTCCAGGGGAGGCTGAGTAGTGTGATACTCTGATACTTGGCACACACCCCCCAGTCTGTCTTTTTAAAAATGGGAACCACCACCATGGCCTGCTGTCCCAGACCTCCATGCAACATTAAAGAGGTTGTCAACCAAGTCAGCCCCACAGTGTCTGGGCACTAACCAAACTCAATTTGATGGTTTTCATACCTATCAGGCTTTGCACTATTTTCAATCCAATATAGGTTTCCAATAATGTGTAAATCTTTGCTCTCTATTTTGTTCTGAGGATAAATAGTTCTTTTCAATCAAAGTTCCTGGACTTTACAGAATCTGTAGCAATCAAAAGTGGTGGCACAGAAATTATAAATAAAAAAGCCAAAATGAAAAGTCTCATTCGGACAGAAATATATATCAAATCATTATCTTTATTCCTCTTTCTGTATGTACATATTGCACACTGGGTGGCAGCTTTAGCAATATAAATATATGGAATATAATTACTTTAAGTAATTATTATGCATCATGTAACATAAAACACATTCAGCATCCACTCAGAAGATTTGTCCATTTTGTTTCCTCCTACATCTTTGAATGGAAGGTAAAACCTTGGCCCATTGTTCAGAAAAACCCAAAACACTGTAGAAGACATTATGTCCCAGGTAAAAGCTTTTTTTTTTTCTCAATTCCATGTCCAAACAGCTCTGTTAGAAACCAGTAGAATGTCAGAGGTTGTCCAGTACAGCAGGAGTAGACCAAAGATCAGAGAAGAGGTAAAAAAAAAAAAAGGCAAAATGAGTCGACTAATGCCGAGATGAGACTACACAAAGTTGAACAAAAGTCAAGTTTCTGTTCAAAAAAGTCCAAAAAAAAACTTCTGTAGAAAATTTACATCTGTGTGGATACAAGATGATTGGTTATCGGAGATAAACAGCTAAATATAATAAAATAGAAAACAGTGCATTCTGGTTGATGGTTGTGGATTGACGTCAGCTGAGCTCATTGGCTCCAGCTGATTTCAGTGGTTTGTTTATATAGGCTGGAGAACTTTTTCTGCTGCTGGTCAACAGAGGGGATGAACCTTGTCGGTGTACCCTGGTATGCCAAAACTTCATCTCCAGAGTCTGTGAGGGAGAAAGACGGAAGAGTAGAGGTGAAAATTCTTTTACTAAAATGATGACTAAGGAGGAGGATTCAGAAGAATATGCAAAGAAAATGTACCACAAGTTGCTTTTCAGTGGCTCACAGTTGCTGCATGTTCAAGTAAAGGGACTACAGTATATTGACCTTAAAAAATTAAAAAGAAAAAATATAACAAAATAAAAAAACTAATAATTAAAAAAAGATATCCAGGCTTTTAGTTTTTATTATGACTCAAGTCGACAGTTTGTGGTTTCATAGCCTCTGTAGAACAGGTGGTTCTCTGTGGTCTACCACTGTGATACCAAGTACAAGTCCTGCCAGCTCCAAATATTATCTTACTGGTTCTACAGGTTCCACACATTACAAAAGACCTTTTATTCAAGTTTTACAGGTTCTGTGTGATTTTAGTCTATAAGTTCCAGATGTTCAGGCTTTATAGACTTGTTGTACCATAGGGTGTAGATAAAGGATCGTTGGGCCAAGGAAAAAGCTGGGTCATTTTCTCATAGACTTCTATACAATCAGGCTATGTGTACAACCAGAGTTGCTGCCCCCTGCTGCCCATTAGAAAGAATGCAGGTTTTAGGTACTTTCGCATTGAAAATAATCCATTACTGAGGAATATGGCTGTCAATGATTATTCTAAATTTGATTACATAACTAAATATTTAAAAAATATTTTATTCTGAAAATTAATTAGCATTACTAGCAGCTCATTGTCTCCTGAGTGGTACAGAATGCTAAGCTTGACAAGTTGATAGAATTAACGCTGCTGTCAAAAAGTGTGGAGTGAGGACCAAAATGCAGACTCTCTAGGCAAAACTTAAGAAACAAAAAACCAACCTTTATTTCAGGTAGAGTACTGAAATCCATCAAAAAAATCCAAAACACAAAAGTAAAGACAGAATCCAAAAGACTTTATGAACACAAAGAGCACACAAGACATGGAGCACACGGAACACAAACTGGCTTGAGACACAGATGATCTGACAAAGGACAAAGGGGAGACTAGAACTATATATACACACAGAAGGTAATGAGGGAGAGCAGAGACACCAGGGAACAAGACACAACTGAAACAAATCTGATAACGAGACAGGGGAAGCTAAAACTAAAAGCAACAAAACAGGAAGTGAGAAGCAATAACAGGGAAACACCAACAGAGACGAAGACTTGACAAGACACAAGAGGACACTGGGAAGGCCAGACCAAAATACAAGAGATCAAAATATAAACAATTCTAAACTCTAATAGAAAACCAGACTACAAAGGTAGCAAGGACTAAAAGCTAAACAGAGAGGCATTACTATAACTTCAAAAAACAGAGAAAACCCTGAAAGCCATTAAACTAAAGACTCCAAACAACAACACTCAAACTACAATCAAAAGTGAATGGCAGTGAATACCATAAGTATCAGCATTAGTGAAAAATGGCTTCCATCTGGTCACTTTACCATAAAGCCCTGCAATGATGCTTGTCCTTCTGTAAGGTTCTATCATCTCTACAAAGAAACACTGGATCTCAATATTGACTATTGGATTCTTGGATTGGCCAAAGTATTTGTGCGTGACTACGCAGGTTGAAAACTGTTGGTTATTCCAAATACTTTCAATGGACTGCTCAAATCTTTAGGATCGTTTCTGACTCTAATGGGAACACAATTTACAAAACGAACATCATGTTTTATTCAGAAAGACTTGAAACTAGAAACTGAGACAATAAACTCACCAAGAAAATGTATACTGAGGTCATTGATCAAGTGAAAAGTAGGGTTGTTTTCTTCTATACAGTCGTCCCCTGCTTTTTTGAAATAATGCAGGTTTAAGGCGCTCCACCACTGGCTTTGAAAAAGGACTGGTTTATGGTTTCAGTACCCAATGCGTGGTTCACTGGTGTCAGTGATTTACAGAAGTAGGGCACACATTCTGTCTACCATGATTTTATTCCTACTGAGATTACCCAACTTCAACTATCTAACATTGGGCTCCAAAACCTGTGGAAATGTGGCCTGGTTCTCAACTCAAGGCAAATCTGGTACACTTCTGTCAATTCTAAGGTTTTACATATCAAGACATAATAAAAGGGCAGCAGGGTGCTGTGGTGGTTAGCAACATTGCCTCATTGCCTCCTTCTTGCCTCACAGCAAGAAGGTCATGGGTTTGAAACCACCGGCAGGCTGGGGCCTTTCTGTGTAGAGTTTGCATGTTCTCCCCGTGTCTGTATGGGTTCTCTCCAGGTACTCCGGCTTCCTCCCACAGTCCAAAGACATGCATGTTAGGTTAACTGGTGACTTTAAAATGGCTCTGGGTGTGAATGTGAGTGTGAATGGTTGTCTGTCTCTATGTGTTAGCCTTGCAACAGACTGGTGACCTGTCCAGGGTGTACCCCACTTATTGCCCTATGACAGCTAGGATAGGCTCCAGCCCAACTGTGACCAACCATGAATTGGATAAGCGGAAGAAAATGGATGGATGGAGGACATAATAAAAAATAATCTAGTCCACACCAGGTCACAAAATTAGGTAAATACAACCTGAGATGAACAACGACCCATGACATGTTACACTGTGTCATTATTTATTTAACAAAAACTAAGCCAAAATGCAGAAGCAGTAGGTGAAAAACCAAGTACACCCTTACTACTTCCATAGAAATTAAGAGAGAAAGTAGCAGTGAGGTGCTTTTAGTCAAATGCACTTGATTAAATGATCAACAGCAATTGTGCACCTCTATAAAAGCAGAAGTTTTGGCTGTATGCAGGTCTGTGCTGTAGGTTCTACTGACTATGCAGTAATAGTTTCCAACTTGTAGTCACAATGGCACCAACATTTGATTGTTTTAATGAAATCTATTTTTTCTATATAAATTTGTTTTGACTTGTGTCTGTTCTTGCTTGTATCATCTTATCACTTTACCTTTTCTGTAATCCATATTTATGAATTCTATAATTTACAAAGCACTTTGCATTTGGCTTGTAATAAAATTGTCATTTAAAGTTTGTTGGATAGAAGTGTGTTTATAATCTTCTTTAATTTTCTTCCAATCTTTACATTTGTTTTTGTACATTACTGAATACTTTTACTTCCTCCGAACTCTGAAATATTACACCCTGGTTGGGCGTCCCTGTACTCAGCTTTGTTTTAAGGGTGTTTTAAAGGTGCTCTTGTCAGGGTCATTTGGTGTTAAACTCTGTCTGAACTCCTCTCTGCAGTTATTCGGGTGCTGGATATAAATCTAACAATGGCCACACTGTGTTGGGGGTGTTTATGTTCTTCTTCTGTGGTCTTGTGGTCTGTAATGAAACGGCTGCTCGCTGGAAGCGCTACCCTGCGCTTTGCGCTCTGAGTGATTCCAGACAATGATGTTAATACTGCGTTTTAGTCAGTCTTCTTCGGTGGATTGGCAAACAACAAACATTTTCTCTTTCTTTTGCCTTAGGAATGATCAGCTTCTTTGGTGCGTTTCCATAATCAGACTTTAAAACCTGAAGCTTCATCAATAAGATCTATTTATTACTGCTTCTACCTGCTCTAATCTTTGACCTCCATATTTCTGCTAACTGCTGTTTCATGCCTTTTGTCTTCAGGGTCAGATCTAAATGTAAGAGAAGGAGTATCGATAATTCAAACATTTATCGTCTACTTCTCAGAAATATAGCTGCAAAAAAAAGATTGTGAACCCTTTGATTCCTCACAAAATGTGATCTGACCTTCATCTAAGTCAAATTACAGACAAACATGTCATTACTGAGTATAGACCAGGATGCAAAAAGAAAGTGAACCTCTTTTTTAATGAGTTCCCAAAAGCTACCTCAAGTCAGGTTTTCAAGTGAAGGAGATGAGACTAGAAGTTGAAGGCTGCAGCTCTGCCCTTTCTAGAAAAAAAAGATATACAAAATCATGCTTCGATCATAAAAACTTTATAGAGATGCATAAAGCTGAAAAAGGGTGTTCAGTCCACAGTAAGACAAGCTGTCTGTGAATGGAGGAAGTTCAGGATTGTTCTTACTCAGCAGCATTGAGCATCCTGCAGCGATCACATCAAGAGCACAATCCTGACAGAGGTGAAGAAGAACCCAGAAATAATAAATCTGTTTTCATGTATCCAGTAAAAAGAATAACATTAAATAAGAATGGTATTAATGGTAGGACACCACTGCCCTTCGATTAAGGACAAAAGGGATTTAAAAAAAAAATCAACAAAATCAACAAAATCAACAAAACAAAAAAGGTTCTTAAGTTTCCAAAACACTTGAACTTGTTGGATGGAAAAAAAGTCCCATCACACCAAAACTAATACCGTATCTCAGCTGTGAAGCATGGCGGAGGTAACATGGTTTGAGGTGGCTTTTGCTGCCTCGGGGCCAGGATGCCTTAAATCATTGAGGGGAAACAAGGAATTCAAAACTCTGAGGAATTTTTCCCGGAGAATGTCAGGGCAGCAGTTTATGAGCTGAAACTTAGGAAAGGTTGGCTGATACAATAAGACAAAGGCCCAAAGCAGACCCAAATGTTGAAGAAGAAGAAAATTCAGGTTGTGCAATGGCCATGGTAGAATCCTGATCTTTACCCAACTGAGATGCCATGGATTGACCTTAAGAGGGATGTTCAATCAAAAGATTCCAGAAATTAGTTTTGGAAGTGTAATGATCCAAAATTTCTTCTCTGTGGTGTGCATGTCTCATAAGCAGCCAGGGAAAATATCTGAAGGAGATTGTTGCTTCTAACTAGGCTTTACATGTTTCCAATTTCAAGAGTTCATCAACTTTTTCCACTGCACTGAGTGATAACTTCAGTGTTTTCAATAAAGAAGGCATGACAAGTATAAATGCTTCAGTGTTATAGGTTTTCTCATATTGTGCTTATCTAAAAATGTGACTCAGATGAAGATCCAAATGCATTCAATAAGGAATCAATGTATAAATCATGGAAACTCTTAAGGGATCACAAACTTTTTCTGGCAAGTGCATATTTAGTTCTGCAAGTGAATGTCTGGCTTACCGTCTGTCTGTTTATCTCTCTGAACAGCGAGGGCTCTTGGCCAGTTGAGACAGCAGACGAGCACATCTTTTATAGTCTGCAGAGAAGCAAAACAACACACTATGTTTATCAGCAGCTTAAAAAAAATCCATTTACCAAATTTCCAAAAAACAAACACGACCTGCAGCTGTAGTGTCACGAGGTGTTTAGCATAGCTTAGCATGAAGACTGGAAACAAGGAGAAGTGTTAGCTTAGAAGAAAAAGCTGTCTGATTTGATTAATGTTGGCAATAACAGTAATTGGTCACACTTCACCAAAATGCAACTATTAATAAAGTGAAAAACTTTCTCAACTTTCACTTGTCATAAATATGAGAGTTTTATTACTCTACCTCTGAATACTGACCTTTTAAAAATGAATAGTAGTAGCAGTACACACTGGACTAATTTCCTAAATCAGTTTTTATATGTTTGTTTAAACATTTTGTTTATAGGTATAATTACATAGCACTGAAACATAAAAGGTTGGAGGTAATCCTTAAGGGGGCTGTAAATAAACCACTTTCTCTAAAGTAATGTATAATATACTATTATATCTGAACATAGCATTATCAAGGTGTAACCTCTGTTTTGTTTTTAGTCATATGAGCTGATGTTTGCAAGCAAAAATACAAAACTATCCTCATACATCTTCTGATTGTTTTAGTAATGTGTCAGCTTATGATCCTCGAAAGTCCACAATGAGAAGATAAAAACGTCCCCTCTTGAAAAAAAATCAGATCTAACATCGTTATTTTTTTTGTAGAAGCCAACAAGATGGATTTTTTTTTTAAATGAAGATTTAGGGGAACACAAAGAATTCCTCAGTAAATAACTTGGATAAAGTATGTTCATGGTTACACTGTTTGTGTAGATGCTACAATAAAGCTAATTTCCAAAGTCACCACCATGAATACACAATGACATCAGTCCCAGATGTGGAGGAGATAAGAAACCTGAACTTAGATAAACATTTTTTCTTCTCTGTCGTCTGACAAACATCAGCCAATAAACTGAGGGATTTACTGTGTAAACACGCTCTGAACAAGTTTGAACCTCCACAGCTCCTGTAACTTTCACCTTTAACATGCCTACCACTGCCTTCATAGTAATGCACACACACACACATTTGCAGTTGTATCTTTGTTAAAACCCATCCCAGGAGATTCACTTTAAGTACTACAGCTAACTAGTTTAAACTTTATTGTACAAAGACAAAAAAATAAATAAAAAAAATCCAAGTAAGCATCAAATATAAAGTGGGAAAAGTGCACCTGTACAAATACAATGCATGACTAATGATAAATCTAATGATTCAGGGGGATATCCAAAAGAGAATATTATACACAACACGGGTATTAAAAGAGAATTATTACGGATATACACCACATATCAAAACGTCCTCATAATTCATAAATGTCCTCAATCCTAAGCCTTAAATCTCACACTGGTCCTCACAAAGACAGACGTACACACACATGCTTGGACACACACATTTCTGTCCACACATACACTCTCTCTCCAAGATAAACAACAAGCTACATGCATGATTTAAAATCATAAGAGCTGCTGCTGTTCTGACACGATTACACTGATAACAGTGTAACACAGTGCGGCTGTGTGTTAAAACACGTCTTATCCTGTTTTTTCAATCTCAAACTCCTGAAGCAACACAGCACTGTGACATACACACAAACAAAGGGGGAATCTAACTGGTATGGCTCTCAATACATTCTGTGTCTTTGTGTGGATGAATTCCTGTTTGAAGATGGAACTTTTTTTTGCCTTCCATCACTACTCTAAAGGGGTTTTATAGGGTTCAGACTTGTTTTAGACTTTAGGTTTCAGTTTGGGTTCTAGGGGCTGGGAATGCTTCATAAAAGCATGGGTCCTCATAAAGATAGAAAGGCCAGCATTTGTGTGTGTATTAAAATCAGGAGCCAAATTTCAACAAACTTGGCGGACAGGCGAAGCATGACCAAAAGAAGAATCCATGTAATTTTTGTACTGATCCGCATGATTTTCATTGACCTTGGTGGAGGGTTTACTCTCTGAGTACAATCTTACTTTGCTGCAACAGCAAATATGTTTTAAAGCAAACTATGACTGGATCAAACATAACTTATAACAAATTTCATGAATTCATTTACATATTTGACAAATTTCCTTTTATCACAAATATGAAATTCTGGACCCTGGTAAACTCTCAATCTTGTTATGAAACCTGTTTTTGTTTTGTAAAATTATGTCAGAGGAGTGAGAGGCTGAAACAAGCAGTTATTTTCTATAATAATTGGTTAATTACACTTCTTGTCAGTCAAGCTTACATCCACAGAAAATAGAAATATTTACTTTTAAGCAGCTGGTGCGAGTAATTTCCGTAGTTTATATGATAATTTCTGAATGTTAGTCCTTATGTTTCAGCAATTTAGTCATATAGAAACTAATTTCCACAAGGCAAGTTTCTTTTAAATGACAGTCATATTACTCACAAGCAGGTTCTGTGCAATCCCTGGTTTTGTGGTACAGTCGGTGGAACTGTTTTTTGCACTTTGGGTTGAAGTAAAGAGGACCTGAAGACAGAAAGAAAAGCTGTAAGTTAGGCATAAAAAGTCAGCACAATGATGAGCTTTGTTTGTAGAAGGAGCTATGAGTCCTTTAACAAAGGCAGCATTGGTGGTCTTTTAACCACAACCAGATCTGGCTGCAAACAAATGATTTAGCAGCCAAGCGTCCAACGTATGTTTAAAGCTACTGAAATTTGGGCTCCATGTTATAAAGTACTCTGTCTCCCAAACATTTCTTTGTACAATGCTGTGTCAAAAAACACTGGGACTCACAATTCAATTCAATTTTATTTGTACAGTGCCAAATCACAACAACAGTCGCCTCAAGGCGCTTTATATTTTAGGGTAAAGACCCTACAATATTAGACAGAAAAGACAGAAAACCCCAACAATCAGACGACCCCCTATGAGCAAGCACTTGGCAACAGTGGGAAGGAAAAACTCCCTTTTAACAGGAAGAAACCTCCGGCAGAACCAGGCTCAGGGAGGGGCAGCCATCTGCCGCGACCGGTTGGGGATGAGGGGAAACAGAAGAGAGCAGAGCGAGACAGGACAAAAATGCACACCTATAGGAGAGAGACAGAGTTAATAATAGCTAATGATTAAATGCAAATGATGTATAAAACACATGGAGAGTGAAGTAATAAATGCATGAACTAGTTTTTCAGCATCACTCTGAGACAGGATGCCTCTAATTTTAGAGATATTACGCAAATGCAAGAAAGCAGTCCTACATATTTGTTT